>JASDQU010104774.1:157725-182624 GCA_032191745.1 Picea mariana | reverse complement strand
GACATGGTTTGGTGAGCCTATGTTTGTTTTCTGTGATTGAATAATCATTTTTGGCTAATTGATATGCTCTGAACACATTGGGATAGGTTTCAGAGGCTGTTGAGGACTTTTACAGGTGTTTTTGCCAAAGAGAAGCTCAGGGAAGCTTATGGCCACATGTAGAAGAGGTCATGCCTGGATGAGCCATGATCCGTTTTCAGAGTTCTATTAGTCATTTTTGGGGTTTTTATGTGTTCTGATCTCAATGGTACAGTCTATTTTTCCATTGGATTTGAGCAGCATCTTGTAAAAGAACTTTTGACTAATTAATCCCAGAGAGCCAAGTCCATTGATGGAGGCTCAAGGAGATGTAGCCCGGAGGGGGGTGAACTCCTTTATCATGTTGTGATTGTTGTGAGTTTGATGGTTTATTTGCTGCAAGTTGTGTTGTTGTGTATTTGTTTAAAGTACATATTTAACCATCTAAAGGAACAATTCCTCACACATAAGCATTTACAAGAAGAATCATAAAACTTAGCACATAATTTATTTGGCATATTTATACACATGAAGCAAGGTCCTGTAAAGTTTATTTTAATGAAGTAGAGGGTGCTTGCATAGTATAACAAGTCATCCTTCTATTTTCAGATCACACACCTTTGATGGTTTGAATCCTTTAGAAACCTTCTTGTCGAACTTTGAAGAAAGTGTACCAATGCAACAACGCTTGTTGGCAATGGATGAGGCCTTGAAATCCACATCAGCAAGATGGTGGGGGACACATAAAAACAACATTACAAAATGGGTACAATGTCATACTATGATGACAGCATGGTTCTCAGCGCAAGAAGACAGCTACGAAGTTAGATACATAGGTCGAAGCTACCCGAAAGACCATGTGTGAAGTTGTGAGGAAGCCTGGAGCAATATTCCTCAAGAGCAGTGGGTGCACAAATTCATAAACATGTTGGACACTATACCTATCAACTAGTACCTTCAAGTAGAACTGTGCCTCATCACTACAGATTGGGAAGGTATGACTCAGAACTTTGTCACCACCTTTTTATTCGAAAGCCAATATCCTATAGTATATCAAGCATTACAAACTGTAAGAAAAAAAGTATTTGAGAAGGCACCTAGCCTCCCTTTGGAGAAAGAAGAGGATGAATGGGTTGCACCTCTCCAGAAATGTCAAGGATTTTACAACATCAATGCTAATGAAGACGATGATTCTAGGAAGGTGAACGTCGCAGATGCAGAAGGCCAGAGAGATGTGGAAGGACCAAGAGTTGAGCTACCATTTATTGGACAGCTGATCAAGATCAAGAAAGTCAATATTGGAACAGAGAAAACATCGAAGCTTGAAAATGTTGGAGATTATTGTGATGCTTCCACTATTGAAAAGATCACCGAGTTATTGCATGAATATCAGGACTTGTTTCTGACCAAGTTCATTGATATGAAGGGCATTAAAGGGCCTATGGGAGAAATGAGGATCCCTTTGAAACCAGATGCCAGACCAGTCAAATAAAGACCCTATAGATTGAACCCTAAATATAAGGAGAAAGTGAATATTGAGCTCGACAGAATGTTGGAAGCAGGGATTATAGAACCTATTGAAGAATTGGAATGGATTAGCCCTATGGTTGTACAAGACAAGAATACAGGAGAGATCAGGATCTACATAGATCTCAGGAAGCTGAATGATGCATGTTTGCATGACCCCTTCCCTATGCCATTCACTGACAAATTGTTAGATAATGTAGGAGGTCAAGAGGTATATTCTTTTATAGATGGATTTTCAGGATACCATCAGATCCAGATTGCCAAGGAAGATCGCCATAAGACTACCTTTGCCATAGAATGGGGATCCTACCAATATACAATAATGTCATTTTGATTGAAGAATTCCCCAACCATCTTTTCCAAGGTGGTATTCGAAGCATTCAATAAATTCCTACATAAGTTTCTAGAAGCATACTTTGATTATTGGACTGTTTTTAGTTTATTGAAAAATCATATCGAATCTCTAAGGCTAATGTTGGACAAGTGCAGGCAGTGTAAAATTGCCTTAAACCTGAAGAAGTGCATTTTATTTTCACCATTTGGAGTGTTGTTAGGTCATATTGTATGCAAGCAGGGATTGCTAGTAGATCCATCTAAAATTTCCATCATAGTTGATCTACCCCCTCCTACTTCAGTCAAACAGCTACGCACTACGCTGGGACACATAGGATATTACAGGAAGTTCATTAAAGGCTATGCCTAGATCACAGCACCCATGGAGAAGCTTTTGAATAAAGACTGTCAATTTCACTGGATAGAAGAATGTCAACAGAGCTTCGACACACTAAAACAGAAAATGGTTACTGCACCTATTCTGGTTTTCCCAGATTGGAGTAAAGAGTTTCACGTGCATGTCGATGGATATTCTATTACATTAGGATTTGTGTTAGCACAACCAAGAACATGAGACATCGACCACCCGTTAGCCTTTTCTAGTAGGAAGCTATCAACCACTAAGATTAATTACACCACCACTGAAAGAGAAGGGTTATCCATGGTGTATGCGTTGTAGAAGTTCCGCCACTACTTGTTGGGAGGACACTTTAAAATTTTTACTGATCACTCTGTGCTAAAATACCTAGTCAACAATCCAGTGTTGGGGGGGAATAATATGCATATGGCTTCTGTTATTTCAGGAATATGATTTTGAGATCGTAGTTAATCTAGGGAGAATGAACAAAGGTCCTGACCACTTGTCGAGGTTGGAACATGGAGAAGAACCGACTAGTTTGGAGTATACACTATCGGATGCACAACGGCTAGCCATTAAAAATATTGATGACCACTTCACGGAGATAGTCAAGTTCCTGTCAACAGGAATGGCCCCGAGTGAATATACAATCACCCAGAAGAAACATCTAGTAGTGCATGTTGCAGATTTTTCACTTATAACGGGACAGCTATACAAGATGGGACCTGACGAGATACTAAGGACATGTGTTATGGAGGAAGAAATATCATTAATCCTCGCCGAATCTCATGAAGGCATTGCAGGAGGACACTATGCAAGGAAATCCATTGTGCAGAAGGTTCTTCAAGCTGGCCTTTGGTGGCCGACCTTACACAGAGATGCTAAGGACTATTATAGAGCCTGTGATGCATGACAAAGAGTTGGGAAACCATGTAGAAGATATGAAATGTCGTTAGCACCACAGTTGACCCTACAAGCATTTGATAAATGGGCCATTGACTTCGTGGAACCTATTAACCCACCAGGGAAGTGCATAGGAGAAAGGTACATAATTAATGCGACAAAGTACTTGACCAGATGGGCCGAAGCAAGAGAAGTTAAGGACTGTAGTGCCACTACATCTATGCACTTCATATTTGATGACATCATAACAAGGTTTGGATGCCAAAAGATCCTTATGAGCTATCAAGGCACACACTTCATTAATAAAATAATAGAAGCCTTGATTGAGAAATTTACAGTCCACCATCAGATGAGCACGCCTTACCATCCACAAGCAAATGGGACAGTTGAAGCATTCGACAAGATCTTGGAGACAGTGCTAACGAAGATTTGCAGTGTCAATAGAGATGATTGGGATTTAATAGTACTAGCAGTATTATGTGCCTATAGAACCACTTGCAAGAAGCTAACAATGAAGACCCCCTTTAAATTGGTGTATGGTCTTGAATTCATTGTCCCAATGGAATATTTGGTACCAAGCTTAAGAATTGTTTCCTTTACAGATATGGACGAAACTAGCATTGTTCGAGAGAGGCTTGCACGGTTGGTTGAACTAGAGGAAGACAAATTTGTTGTAGGATTTCATCAGCAGGTCTAGAAAAAAAGAGAGAAGGCCTACCACGACAGACACATCAAGAAGAAGGTATTTAAGCAAGGTGATCTGGTACCGGTATATGACAGTAAGTTCATTAAGCATCCTGGGAAGTTCAGAACACATTGGCTCAGGCCATATGAGGTTGCCTACGTTACAAAGGGAGGAGATGCGCAGTTGAAGAATTTGAATGGAGAATAGAAGGAAGGTTTGGTGAACGGGAGTCAGCTGAAGTTGTATTATGACAACCAGATGTCTTGCATCTCTCAGAAAAAGCATGAGGAAAATGGTATAGGTACCAGGTGTAGTTGAAATTGGGTGCCAGACACAGAAAAGACAGTCTTCACAAGGGAGGAAGGAAGACTAGATATGGAAGCACAGGCTGCCTTGCACAGTCTGAAGACAAAGCAAAGAAGAGGGATCAGATCTTAAGTGCCTCAGGATGAGTCATAGGTGATTTTTTGGGGCTTGTTGGCCCTTGGTTATGGAAGCAAGTGAAGATCAAGGAAGAAAAGGAAAAACGTGAACTGCACGGAAGACACAGTGACTGTTACTGGGTCGAAGTGAGTAAAAGAGAAGAAAATACAGAACGAAGTAAAAGGAAGCAAGATGTTGGACGAGAATATCGAGGATGATAGATCAGTAAGGAAGATGGATCATGGACAACTAAGAAAGAGGAAAAATACACTATTGGATTCTTTGGAGCAGCGTGTGAGAAGGAAGGAAATACAGGCCGGCGAAGCCCTGAAAATGCGGGTCAAGTTGACCTAGGGTTTTAGACACCTAGGGTTTTGGTATCTAGGGTTTTGATACCTAGGTTTCTACCTAAGGCTATCGGTTAGTGATTGTAATGTATAAATAGAGGTCTAAAGGACCTGGGATGGGTTGTTGTTGTTGTTGGTACTAATTTGATTGAGGATTCATTGTTATTGTGTGATCGAATGAGTACTATTGTGTGAGAGAGAAGTGTTGAGTGTAGAGCCTTCTGGTATTGTAAGATCTTCAGTTGGGTATGAAGATTGGTCCTGCAACTGGGTGCATAGGAAGGGGAGAGGCAAAGAGGAGAAGAAAGAAGATATGCTAGCTGAGAGCGCAAACAAGAACTGCATGCTTCATCTTAATACATTATAAAGCACAGTTCTGTGGACGTAACCCTAGAGAGAGGGTGAACCACTAATATCTTTTGTTGTGTGTGTGATTGATGCTCTGTTCTTTGTCATTTGGTATACTGTCAATGCATTACTATGTTAGATCTGATAGATGGTTCTGTGGAGTAGATCTGAACTGGTAAATGATATATAAATGTTGTATTGTTCTTGTATTGGATCCACTTGATATCCCCTTTGGATGTAGACATCTTTGTCCTGCAAACCCCCCATAGCTACTTCGAGTGAGACTACATCTTCTTCGCAGGTGTTGCCAAAATGGCCAATAGTTAGGGCTTGTTGGTGGGCTCTTGGAGCTGAACCCTGGGCCTGCCCCTGTGCCAACACACATGCTGAAAAGAAAAGGTAAAAAACAGGAATGATATCGTTCAAGCATGTATCCAAGCCATATCTAGAAGAGACAAACTATTCAAGAAGCTAACTAAGATAGATCTAGCTGGCAGCACCAATGAAGTCCAAGACCCGAAATTGATATTCAACTCGTTGTTTTTAACCAAGAAATAATTTGATGATCAAGTTCATATCTATAAAAGACTATCATTTGAAAATTTCTATGGCATTCTTGAATATGGTGAAGATGACGTGAAAAACTGGCTAGTCGGTTATTTGATTAAAAACCAAGATATTCAAGAAGCATTGCACAACCTCTCTATTGATCTAAGGGACTTGGAAAATGAATTCTTCGATATGAAAATCCGGCATGAAATCAACATGGTTCCCATGAGGAGCTACATCGAAGAGTGGTTCAAAAACATTGTCAACCATATTACCAATGAAGGTCAAAGGATGCTTCACACAGTTCTCATAACCATCAAGAAACCCATAAAAGGACATCAACAATAAAATGACAAGGCATGGGACACCATCATAGTAAGTTGATACTAATCACATTCTTTTGTCTTTGTCGATCTCTTCATCCATTTACTCTAACAAATATTTAACCGAGGCCTGGCAATTTTCTCTTTCTTCTTGCTAGGTCTTGATGTTTTCCATCGCCGACTTTCTTCTTTCTACAAAATTCATTCTTGTACATATTTGCTTTGTAATCCATGGCAGTCTCAATCCCAGTCATTATGGCGAACGCATTTATATTTCAAAAAATATGTACTGAACTATATATTTTTTTACAAATTCCAAGACAACTATTTTGGGAAATATTCTCAAATGTATTTTGTAACCCAGTTTATCTTAATATAAATATTTGAGGTTTTTCTATGGTGATCTTCAATGTTTTTTTTTTTATTTGAATCTTTTATTTATTTTTAAAATTAACTCATTTCCATGTGCATGTTGTGATCATGTTCATGTTTTATATTGTGCATATATTTTAGCTTCATATATTTCAGAATATGCTTCCATATACAAAATGTTAAGTCGTATATTTTTTCTCTATTGCTTATGGGTTTGAGAAAAATTTGTGAGCCCAAAACAGCCTTCAAATTCGAACATGGTTTGCATTTAGACCACAAATAATATATTACGATACATTAATATGAATACATTTTAAATCAATATAAACAAAATCCTTTTAAAATTGAACCTGACTTTCTCGAGCTCATGGATTGTCATGGGTTTCCTGGTTAGTGGACTGCCAGATCCTCATCTCCATCTATATCTTCACATCATGAGCCCGACCAACCACCGTCCCTTTCAACACTTAGCCAATTATCTCACCGCAGGGTCCCAACTTAGCACTATCGAATTCTTATGCCCCGTGTTTCGTGATATACATATTTCACCCAACACTTCTATGATATACATTTTGCACCCAACACTTTCGTGATATACATTTTTCACCCAACACTTCCATGATTTACAATTCAGCCCCGGACTCCTAGAACTCACAAGCTTCACTATACCTGGGTTCACAAAAGTTTCAAAACATTTATCGTTCTCTTCAATCCCCGCCACATTGCCGCCCTTCTCAATGCACATTCATTATGATTTTACTAGCAACAACTCAGCACACAGGTTCGCTTATTGGCATTCATAGAAAAAAATGCATTCAACAACAATTTACAGGAGTTCAACCAACCCTCAGGTTGGCGCTATTATAAATCTTGCACCCAAAACATATGTCATCTACAGTTCCGCGATATACATCTTGCACCCAAAACTTTCATCGTCTATAGTTCCGCGATATACATCTTTCACCCAGAACTTTTGTGGTCTACAATTCCTCAACAAATTCAAACATGGTTTACATTTGGACCACAAATAATCTATTAAGATATATTAATATGAATACATTTTAAATAAATATAAAAAAAATCTCTTTAAACTTGAACCTAACTTTCTGAGCTCCTAGATTGGTCGTGGGTTCCCAGTTTAGCTCATCTCCGTCTATATCATCGCATCATGAGCTCGACCGACCATCGTCCCTTTCAACACTTACCCAATTATGTCACTGTGGGGTCCTGACTTAGAGCTATCGAATTCTTATGCCCCCTGTTCCGTGATATACATATTGCACACAACACTTATGTGATATACATTTTGCACCCAACACTTCTGTGATTTACAATTCGACCCTAGACTCCTGGAACTCATTGTTCACAAAAGTTTCAAACCATTTATCACTCTCTTCAATCCCCGCCACATTCCTTCCCTTCCCAATGCACATTCATTATGCTTTTACTAGCGACAACTCATCACACAGGTTCACTTATTGGCATTAATAAGCAAAAAAATCATTCAACCGTGATTTACGATAGTTTGACCGACCATCGTTGCTTTTCATACCTATCAAATTCTATGGTCGTCGGTTCCCGGGTTGGCACAGCTAAACTCTCATTCCCCTGTTTCGTGATATACATCTTGCACCCTAAACATTATTTTAATGTTTATGCCATTATTATAGTTCTTTGCATTTCAATAGATAAGAGCAACATAAGAAAAAGATCACTAAGAAATACACATTCACAAGAGACACAGCATTTATCCTGGGAAACCCTATAGGGGAAGAACACCTAGCAAAAACTTCCTTTTCATAAATTKCCAATACAATGTTAAAGAGATAACTCAAACCAATACAAATAGTCCTCTCCAAGAGATGCACTACTCTTCTCCCTCTCTCCAACTGGTAATTGTAGCTTGCCTCATAAGAGAATGAGCAAGTGAGTTGTGTGTTAAAGTGAGGTGCTAGCCTCCCTATATATACAAGACTAGCACGTGTGAAAGGGTTTCACTGGCAGGGCCGACCTCTCACTCTGGGTGGGTAAACCCACCTTTAATTTAATTCTGGGTCTCAATAATAACTATTGGGGCCGACTTCTTATTCTGCCTATTACAATTATCCAATGACCAATCCACAAAAGGGGATTTGGTCCTAATACAATTACCGACATGATTAATCCACAATGGGGATTAATCCTATGAATAAAATAACAATAAGAATAAGAATACTCTTTGCAGTTACATTATTTTAACACTCCCCCTTAACAAGAAGGGTATTCTTCAATAGCATCAGGTGAGAGAGGTCTGCATCATTAATGACATCAAGAGGACAGTATCGTCAATATCATCTTGGAACATTGGCTGGCAAATTTACGAGTCATCGGAAGTTTTCTTCATCGACAGCATCATCATTCTCGAAAGAATGCCATCATCATATGCATCAATATGTATCAATAAAAATGATACCTCATCAGAGCACTAGGCTGGTACATCATAGTACTACACTGGCTCAATGTCACAGCTAATAAGCTGGTAGCTCAGTGTCAGTCACATCTTGCTTTACGTCTAACAACTAGGTCAGAAGAAAGGAACATATCAACATCTCGCTTTACATCTAACAACGAGGTCAGAAGCGAGGAATCATCTTGCTTTACATCTAACAACTAGGTCAGAAGCAAGGAATCATACATCATCTCTCTTTACATCTAACAGCGAGGTCAGAAGCGAGGAATCATCTTGCTTTACGTCTAACAACTAGGTCAGAAGCAAGGAATCACACATCATCTTGCTTTACGTCTAACAATGAGGTCAGAAGCAAGGAATCATCTTGCTTTACGTCTAACAACTAGGTCAGAAGCAAGGAACACACAACGTCATGCTTTACGTCTAACAACGAGGTCAGAAGCAAGGAACACACAGCGTCATGCTTTACGTCTAACAGTGAGGTCAGAAGCAATGACCCATCTTGCTTTATGTCTAACAGGGAGGTCAGAAGCAAGGAACACACAGCGTCATGCTTTACATCTAACAGCAAGGTCAAAAGCAATGACTCATCTTGCTTTACATCTAACAGCGATGTCAGAAGCAAGGAATATATATATATATTCCCCCTTTCAGGGAGGGTCCTTTCGGACTATACCAAGCTTATCTCGAAAGTGTTCAAAATTTACACGAGATAGAGGTTTGGTCAACATATCAGCAACCTGTTCATCCATGCTAATGTACTCGAGCTTCAAGGATCCTCTCTGTACAATGTCATGGATGAAGTGATAGTGGATATCTATGTGCTTCGACTTGTCGTGGAATACAGGATCTTATGTCATCTTTATGCAGCTTTGGTTGTCACATACAATCACGGTTTCTCTCATCTCCAAGTCAAATAGGCCAGTCAGCAACTTTCGAAGCTAGCAGAANCTCGAGCTTCAAGGATCCTCTCTGTACAATGTCATGGATGAAGTGATAGTGGATATCTATGTGCTTCGACTTGTCGTGGAATACAGGATCTTATGTCATCTTTATGCAGCTTTGGTTGTCACATACAATCACGGTTGCTCTCATATCCAAGTCAAATAGGCCAGTCAGCAACTTTCGAAGCTAGCAGAACATGTGGCAATGTACTCTACTTCCAATGTTCTAAGAGCAATTCTGGATTGTTTCCTACTCTACCACGAGATCATGGTTGATCCCAAACTGAAACAGCATCCGAAAGTGCTTTTTCTGTCAGCAACACTTCCTGCCCAATCTGCATCAGTGTATCCACTCAATGTGAAGTCATGATCTCCATCATAGCTAAGACCATAATCCATTGTACCTTTAAGGTACCTCATCACATGTTTTGCAGCCACTAGGTGAACACGTCTGGGCTCTACTAAAATTGACTCAAGGTGTTCACTACAAAACAAATGTCTGGTCTAGTGTTCGTTAGGTACATCAGTGATCCAATAATTTGTCTATACAGTGTAGCATCTATCAAGTCTGACGAAGTATCAACCAGTAGCTTCAGCTTCGCTTCCATGGGTGTATTCATGGACTTGCATTCTAGCATGTCAAATCTCTTTAAGATTTCGACCATGCACTTCCCTTGACTAAGGAAGATCCTTTCTGGACTTTGCCATACCTCAAGACCTAAGAAGTAATGCATTAGGCTAAGGTCTTTCATTTCAAATTCTGCAGCAAGTCTCTGTTTACATTCAGCGATGAGCTTTTCTTCTCCAGTTAAGAATAAGTCATCCACATACAGTAGTAAGATTACTATTCATTATCCATAATTTTGAAGTAGAGATTTGAGTTTGCTTTACTCTTGGTAAAGCCTAAGCTCGTCAAGAAACTGTCTATATGGCCATACCAAGCTCTGGGAGCTTGCTTCAATCCATATAAAGCTTTCTTCAATCGAAAGACATGAGACTTCCTGTCTTCAACCTCAAGTCCTTGGGGTTGCTCTATATATACACTTCATCTTCAATAACATCATTTTGGAAAGCTATCTTCACATCCATCTAGTGCAGCTTCCATTTCATCTTGGCAGCAAGAGCTATAATGGTTATGATCGAAGTGTATCTGGCCACAGGAGCGAATGTCTCTTCATAGTCAATGCCTTCCTTTTGGGAAAATCCACGAGCAACAAATCTTGCTTTATACTTCTCAATACTTCCATTAGCAACATGTTTTATTTTGAAGAGCCATCTGTAGGATACCCCATCTTTATTCTTTGATCTGGCAACTATTTCCCATACATCATTCTTTATTATGGATTGGTATTCCTCTGTCATGGCATCTGCCCATTCCTTCTTTTGAATGGCTTCTTCAAAGCATGTAGGTTCTTCATTAAGTAGATTGCACATCAAAATCCGTGTAACTAGAGAATGGATTTGGTCTGTTCACTTGTCTTGTGGTTCCTTCTGGAACATCATACCTCTCTCCATCTTGTATAAGATCTCTTTCCCAAGCAGGATTTTTTTTATAGGAGAAGGTCATATGAGGAGGTTCTTGAACTTCTGTTATATCATGATCTTTAGGAGTTTTCTCATTAGGGAAAGTTACAACTTCCCTTACAGGTTCTGCAGTTCTGGGAACTTCCCTCACGGATTCTGTAATCCTGGGATTTTCAGGTTCCTCTTCATATATATCTTCAAGCCGACATCTTCTTGATCTCTTAAGTGTTGCTTCTTCATCAAAGTTCAAGTCCCTACTGATCTCAATATAGAGGTGACCAGGTATGTAGATTCTGAAGGCCTTGGATACCTCACAGTATCCCACAAATATTCCCTTCTTTCCATCTTGTTTCTTTTCTCTTTTGGTATATGAATAAACACTCGACAGCCAAATATTTTGAAATGGCTTACCTCTAGCTTCTTTCTGGTGAACATCTCTTCCGATGTCTTGAGCCCAAGTGTGCTATGGGATAATCAGTTCTGCACATAAAAAGCTGTCATTGTTTCTTCTGCCCATAAGCACATAGGAATATCTTGATCTTCACAGCTTCTAGCATGGTTATGTTCTTCCATTCAGTTACACCATTTTGATGGGGATCTTGATCCCAACATCTTTGCAGAAGTTCACTAGCTCTTCTGAGGTATATTCTCCTCCATTATCTGATCTGAGTATCTTAATCTTCTTTACATAAGGTTTGTCTTATCAAGGCTTTCAATTCCTTGATCTTGTTGAACACTTCAAATATATCTAGGTCTTTTACGAGAATAGTCATTAATGAATGATACATAGTATACATACCCATTAATGGAGGATGATGGCATTGGGCCACATACATCATAATGAATGAATTCTAGGACTCCTTCTGTCTTGTTGTCCCTCTTCGGAAACGGGTTCTTAATGTTCTTCCCTTGTGTGCATCAATTGCATACACCTTCATGATCACCTTTGAGTTCTGGTAAACCTGTGACAACTTTGCATATGTATGGTAGCGCCTTGTAGTTGATGTGGGCTAATATTCTAGAGTTCACTTGGATTCTTCAATAGCGTGGGTCATGAAAGCTTTTGAGTGACCCACCTTCTTCTTTTCCACTGATGATTTCTTCATTTATGATCTCTCCTTTAGCACGTTTCCTTCTGCAACCTTCGCTATAGCTTTCTCATGTGACATGGAGCAAGGTCAACAAAACAACAAGCAAGAATAATATCCTTCTTGATAATATAAATCAATAGCATGAACAATCATCACAGTAGCTCCTCTAGAGCTATTACTTATGATTTAGCAAAGATTAAAGGTAAGGAATAAAATATGAAATGAGGTCAACACTCTCTTAGTGTTGTGACCAAGCATTCTTCCATGGCAACCTAGAACTAACACATGAGGTTTCTCCTAGAGGAGGTGTTAGTCATATCAGGCAAAGTATTTACATCTATAATCTCACATGCTATCAAGTATAATACTTTATGATGATTGCTATCTCAACTAAATTCATCAGCTTGTCATGTGTACCTTTGAATCTTGATTAATCAAACCTAGAGCCGTGTCCTCAAGAGTGGTGTTTTCTTTTCTTCCAGGTCTCCTTCACTCAAGATGACGAGTGCTTTCTTCAAACTGTCTTATGTACTGAGACAATACGCTATCTTGACAGAAGTTTAGGTTAGAGGATAATCTCTATGATCAACTTTCAATCCTTCTAATAATTTGATCAAAGCTTTAACATGCAAGACTGATTAAAATAATGTCATGAGAAATAGATGCATATTAGAATAATCACACCTGGGTTGCATCATTCCTCTGAATGTGTTGGATCTTGAGATCCTTCTGGATCTATGGTAAGAGATCCCTTCTCCTGCAAATACTCTTTAGGGTTTAACCATTTAAACATATGTAAGTACATGCCTCTGATAGCATTTGCAGGTAGTGGCTCCATCTGGTAGCAGCGGTAATCATTGCCAACTCTTGAGAAAATTTCAAGGGTGATTGCAACTGGTTCTATGGATACAACTGCAACTGGTACTCCAACTGCAGCTGGTTCTGAGACTGCAACTTAGGGTTTTATGAGGAAACCCTAATTTTTCAAACTTCGAATTTTGAAAATCTGATCCAGGGGATAGATGCGCTGAGCTTAGGCAAGTATGCTGGTGTAATTAGAATTTTGAAAATTCAACTTTTACCCCCTCAAACTTGATCTATGAATTTCTGGATTGGTGCTTCTGGTTTTCTGGTACTTCTGGTACTCTGGTACTTCTGGTACTTCTGGTACTCTAGTTTTCTAGTTTTCTGGTACTTTATGAAACTAGGGTTTCACTTTCCGAAAGATCTAGCCACTGAAAAGGTGCGCTCTAAGTGCCAAAATGATCCTTCAGGGAGGGCGCAGCTTTCTAGGTGGTTTCAGGGATGAAAAGATTCACTTTTGCAAAACCCTAATTTTTGGGTACGGTAACAGTGACGTTTTTCCTCTTGCGAAATATGCTTCCTTCAGGTTGGATCTGATACCATGTTAATGTTTATTCCATTATTATAGTTCTTTGCAGTTCAATAGATAAGAGCAACATAAGAACAAGATCACTAAGAAATACACATTCACAAGAGACACAACATTTATCTTGGGAAACCCTCTAGGGGAAGAAAACCCAGCAAAAACTTCCTTATCATAAATTGCCAATACAATGTTCAAGAGATAACTCAAACCAATATAGATAGTCCTCTCCAATAGATGTGCCACTCTTCTCCCTCTCTCCAACTGGTAATTGCAGCTTGCCTCATAAGAGAATGAGAAAGTGAGTTGTGTGTTAAAGTGAGGTGCTAGCCTCACTATATATACAAGACTGGCATGTGTGAAAGGGTTTCATTGGCAGGGCCGACCTCTCACTCTGGGTGGGTAAACCCACCTTTAATTTAATTCTGGGTCTCAATAATAATTGTTGGGGCTGACTTCTTATTCTTCCTATTACAATTGTTCAATGACCAATCCACAAAAGGGGATTTGGTCCTATTACAATTACCAACATGATTAATCCACAATGGGGATTAATCCTATGAATAAAATCTACAATTCCATACTTAGCCAACTTTATGGCCGCAACCTTCACTATACCTGGGTTCACAAAAATTTCAACCATTTATCTCTCTCTTACACCCTCGCCACATTCCCGTCCTTCCCAATGCACATTCATTATGCTTTTACTAGCGACAAATCAGCACACAGATTCGCATATTGGCATTAATAATCTAAAAACACATTCAACGGAGATTTACTGGAGTCTAGCCAACACTCAGGTTGGTGCTATTTTGCACCCAAAACTTATGTCATCTATAATTCTACGATATACATATTGCACCCAAAACTTTCGTGGTCTACAATTCCTCCACAAGTTGGAACATGGTTTACATTTTGACCACAAATAATCTATTAAGATACATTAATATAAATACATTTTAAATAAATATAAACAAAATCTCTTTAAGCTTGAACCTGACTTTCTCGATCTCCTGGATTGGTCACGGGTTCCTGGGTTAGCCGACTTCTAGATCCTCATCTCCATCTATATCATCACATTATGAGCCCGACCGACTGTCGTCCCTTTCAACACTTAGCCAATTATCTCACAATGGGGTCCCGACTTAGCGCTATCGAATTCTTATGCCCCATGTTCTGTGATATACATGTTGCACACAACACTTCTTTGATATACATTTTGCACCCAACACTTTCATGATTTACAATTCGACCACGGAATCCTGGAACTTGCAAGCTTCACTATACCTGGATTTACAAAAGTTTCAAACCATTTATCACTCTCTTCAATCCCGCCACATTCCTGCCCTTCCCAATGCACACCCATTATGCCTTTACTAGCGACAACTTAGCCCACGGGTTCGCTCATTGGCATTAATAAGCAAAAAATGCATTCAACCATGATTTACAAGAGTCCGACCGACCGTCGCTGCTTTTCATACCTAGCCAATTCTATGGTCGTCGGTTCTCGGGTTGGCACAACCGAACTCTCATTCCCCATGTTTTTTGATATACATCTTGCACCCTAAACTTTCGTGACATACAATTCCATACTTGGCCAATTTTATGGCCACAACCTTTACTATACCCAGGTTCAAAAAAATTTCAAACTATTTATCGCTCTCTTCAACCCCCGCCACATTCTTGTCCTTCCCAATGCACATTCATTATGCTTTTACTAGCGACAACTCTGCACACAGGTTCACTTGTTCGCATTAATAAGTAATAAATGCATTCAACCGTGATTTAGGGATTCCAACCGACCGTCATTTATTTTCATACCTAGCCAATTCTATAGTCGTCGGTTCCTTGGTTGGCGTAACCGAACTTTCCTTCCCCGTGTTTCGTGATATACATCTTTCACCCAAAACTTTGGTGATCTACAATTCCATACTTAGCCAACTTTATGGCCGTCGATCCCCGGGTTGGCATTATTATAAATGTTGCACCCAAAACTTTTTCCATCTCCAATTCCCTTATGTACATCTTGCACCAAAAACTTATGTGGTCTAAATTCCTCCATCTCGCAAGCTTCACTCTACCTGGCTTCAAAAATATTTCAAAGCATTTATCGTTGCCTTCCATCCCCACTACCTTCGTGCCCTTCCCAATGCACATTGATTATKCTTTTACTAGTAACAACTCAACACACATGTTCAAAAAAAATGGCACTAATAAGAGAAAACCTTGAGGAAATCTCCCATTAACACGCATTAAACCGCGATTTAGGGGAGCCCGACAGATCGCCCTTCCTTTCCATACTTACCCAATTTTATGGCCTCGGGTTCCTAGCTTGGTGATATTGAACTCTCATTCCCGTGTTCTGTCATATACATCTTGCACCCAAAACTTCCCTGCTCTACAATTCCACCACGCGCTCGAACTCGCAAGCTTCACTCTACTCGGGTTCACAAAAAGTTTCAAAGCATTTATCTCTCCCTTCCATCCCTGCTACCTTCGTGCCCTTCCTAGTGAAAATTAATTATTCTTTTCTTAGTGACAACTCACCACACAAGTTCGAAAGGATTGGAAATGCACATTAATTATGCTTTGATTACTGATTAATAAGCGAATACCTCGAGAACATCTCCGATTAAAATGCATTAAACCATGATTTACGTTAGATTATATTATCAGATATATTATTCATATGTTACATTTCATATTACTTTATGGGAAGATTCCACTTCATACTAATTACTTTCGTCCTGCCATCTATTCTTGGGTAGATTCTTTTTCAATAACTTTATAGTAAGATATAAGTTATATCTTAAATTACTATTCAATGTAATTTCAATATACCTTTTAATATTTACAATTTTCTTTATCATTTCATTTCTAAAAAACAATTGAACGTAACTTTTTAATATTTTTTAAACATCTATTCTAATTATCGTTTACTTACCATACTGTTAATTTCTGTTTTTTTAACAATATTCCTCAATTCTCCCCATTTTCCAAAAATCATCACCATGAATAATTATAAGCTGCCAACTATCATCTCCATAACCAAATCTACTTAGAAGGGACTAAGCTGCCACGCAGCACTTGTTAAATAGAAGATATGTATCAATGCTTGAATTTATAGTCTTCTAAGGTTGAAACATCATTTCATTACAATAGGTATATTTAATACCATGTTTCATTATAATAGGTATATTTAATATCATGTCAAGCGACAGTATCTTAAAGATATTAATTTTTGTTATTGGTAATTGTAAACAGTTTCATTTGATTTATTTAACATCCCCATAACCAAATTTCTCTAATACCACAATGTAACATCCATGTTACCAAACTGCTCTGACACCAATATTGTAACATTACCCAGCCTACTACTGAGCAATGTTACTCCAAAATCCATTGCACATATTCTACTCTATAACATTAGTTTGTGCATTAATACTTGAAGTAATGTGCTCAACCCCAAGCTGAGTCAGGCCACACAACTTATAACAACGGAAGTAACACAATGCAATTGCATGCCTAAGAATTTTGAACACACAACATTATTGTGCACGTAATCCACTATGAACATGTGATATCTATGGTGCATGCAACCATTATGGTGCCACATGCCAATTATGTTCTCCTTGTGTGCGCAGACTATTTTCCTGTGAGCACAAGTAATTTTTTTCTCTTGTGCACATAGAGTATTTCCTATGCACACGACCATTATAGCTTCACCACGAAGACTCATGACCAATATCATAAGGTTAGCATAACAGGAAAACTAACAAAAACTTTCATACTCGTGCACGACTACAAACACTGACTATCAGCACCACACATACATGTGTAAGAAACATAATACAGAATAACAACAATTACATATATGCAACAACATACAAGAATTAAACCCATATTAAACACAGATAATTAAGCACACAGTAAATGAGACAAGCACATAAATACACTTATCTTTTATGAAAAGTCACTAACTGTGCGCAGAACTCAGACGCTCTTCCCAGTCATAGACTATATTTCTCATATACTTTCAGCAACATGTCACCCCCAAGATGGGGCTTAACTCCAGCAAGGAAAAAAGGGTTCCCATTTCCAAGCTAAGGTCTGATAATCAACAAAATTTCTCAGTCCAAGGTGCCCATTGATGCAACTATCCTACAGTCTCTCATTCCCCATGCGTCTATCACACCCAAGGAAGTGTGCCCCTTATTTTCTCAATAGTACCTCAGCTGCCCCACTTCCCTTCCAGGTTCCAACAACAAGTCGAAAAATAAGTCTCAGAGCCCTACAGCTAATGTCGAGCACACTAGGGACAAATTCCCAACAAAACTCTCACTTGGAGAGAATGCTCACGAGCCTGACAACTCGCCTCTTCGACCACAAATATCTCGCTAGAGATAATGCCCACGAGCATGACAACCCACATCTTCGACAATAAAACTATGGTTACAATACATAAAACACTTACAAATTTTTCTCTGCAACTAAGGTAATAGGCATCCTTCTCAGATGGTTCGACCCCCTCTGCACATGAGAAAATGAATGAGTTCTCCCCACAAAATACACTAATGACAACAATATATATTGCATGCCTTAAATTGGACACTTGTCACCTTGAGAAGTATTTTTAGCCACTTGGTGACTCGTTCCCACCCCTCGGGAACTTAGCATAAATAAATATCCATAAAATACACTTTTATGGAAATATTAATAAAATATTCCCTAGGACTTAAGTCCCCCTCCTTTTCCCTTTTCCGGTGGAGTTATCCCTCCGTTTATTTTTGTCTAATATATCTATATGCAATGATTTGATTATATTAATAACTTGAGTGTAATTACTTTTACATGGATAGGTGCACTGATCTATTTGCATCTCGGCTCACTGGCCTCATAACCACACAGGATCTTCGGCCTCCAATACATATACATCATCAAATCGATGCACACTTCCAATTAATCCCCGCACACTTACTCAAGTGTGTGCAACACTATGAAATGTGTGTACCCTTCCTTTGATGTGCAATCCTCGCACACTGCTAAGGTGCACGCAAAACCAAAACTTGGTACTAAAAACTCACCAGCCTTTATGTACATTTACATTTACAATTGGTACCAACAGCTCACCAGCCTATATGTACAATTACAAAGGTTTTAGATTAGGGACATTATATTCCCCTCCCCCTTATTTATGTGTGACTATCCTCAGTGCATTATATACACATGTACATACAAAATTTCAAAAATATTCAAAAAGATGTGGATATTATGCCCACATAGCATCTTCGTGTTCCCAAGTTTCATCCTCAGGACTGTATAACCAGTTCCATTGGACCTTTACCAACTCCATGGATCGATTCCAAAGCTATTTTATTTTTCGATCCAATATGCAAAGCGGTCGCACTCGAAAATCGCCTTCTGGATCCACCTGAGTCACATTCCAATCAATAATATGATTAGCATCAGGTACGTACTTTTTAAGAAATGTTACATGGAAAACATTAGGAATACACAAGGATGTAGTAAATGAAATCATATATGCAACAGGACCAATCCTCTCTAGGATTTCAAATGGCCCACAGTAGTGTGCAGCCAACTTAGAACAATCTCCCAACTTCATGGAATTGCATCTGGATTTTACTTTAAAGAAAACATGGTTGCCCACTTTAAAATCTATGTGGGTTCTGCCTTTACTTGCGTAGCTTTTCTGAATGTCTTGGGTAGCCTTTAAATTATGCCTTATATTTACCATCTTCTCTTCCATTTCCCATAGTAGATATGGCCCAACCACTATACGGTCTGCTAGGTTGTCCCAACTCATTAGTTTGTTTCACTTTCTACCATAAAGTGCCTCAAATGGGATCATCTTTAAATATGCTCGATACCCATTATTGTAAATAAACTCTACCAAGTGAATGTAGTCTTCCCATTTTGATGGCTTATCCATCACATACATTCTAAGAATGTCTTCAATCACTCAATTTACCCTCTCTATTTGTCCATCTATCACAGGGTGATATGTTGTGCTAAAGTTTAGATTGATCCAAATCCTTTCAATAGCCCTTTCTAAAAGTTCAAGGTGAACTTGGAATTTCTACCAGACACAATTGTCTTAGGTACACCATGCAGCTTAGCAATTTCTCACATGTATACTTCAGCAATGTTGGCTACCTTGTGTGTTGACTTTACTGGAATAAAATGGGCATCTTTAGTAAGATTTTCTACCACCACCATAATAGAATCATGTTTCTTAGCAGTCCTGGGCAGATTAGTAATCAAATATATGGTCAAAACTTCCCACTTCCACTCAAGAATAGGAAAAGGTTGTAGAAAACCATCTGGATGTATGTGCTCAGCCTGACCTTTTGACATTCAAGGCATCTAGCAATAAAATCAGCAACTTCTTTTTTCATGCCTGGCCAATAGTATTGTTTATTTACTTCGACAATTATCTTCTGGTAGCCTAGGTGTCATGCATAAGAAACCTTATGCATCTCTGATAATATCATACTTTTCAACTCCTAATCATTTGGCACATAGACTCTGCATATATATATGAGGATTCGATCCTCTTTTATCTTGTAACCTTCCAAATTATGTTGTGAGATACCTTGTTGTAAAGTTTCCTTTATGTCCACATAGTGCTGATATGATTTGGAAACTTCTAAAATTATGTCATACAAATTTAATATGTACATGATAATGGTTGTAGCATGCATCTTGTGCACCCTCCTACTAAGTGTGTCATCCACCTTGTTTTTTTTCCTCTGATATGATTTATGTCAAAGTCATACTCACTGAGGAATTATAACCACCTGCTTTTTTTGGAATTTAAACTTGGTTGTCCAAATAGATACTTCATAACACTATGGTATGTTCTTAGCTCAAATATTTTACCCATGAGATAGTGTCGCCAAGTCTTTAAGGCATGCACTATGGATGTTAATTCTAAGTCATGACTAGCATAGAGCCTTGCATGTTCTTTTAACTTTCTTGATTCGTAGCATATCACATGCCCATTCTAACTAAGGACTCCACCAATCCCTTCCTTGCATGCATCTGTGCACACAATGAAGTCTTCATCTGAATCAGCAATTCTCAAAATTGGCGCACTTGTCAACAAACTCTTCAAGTGTTGAAAACTCCTTACATAATACGGATTCCATGCAAATCATGCATATTTATTTTTCAAGGATGTAATTGGATGCACAATATTTTAGAAGCCTTCAATAAACATTTTGTAATAACCTGCAAGTCCCATAAAGGACCTCACCTTTGTGACATTTCTTGGTGTCAGGAATTCCTCAATGGATTTATCTTTTCCAGATCCACAATTATTCCTTCCTTGGAAATGATATGACCCAAATAATGACTATCCCACTGGTAAAATGAGCACTTGCTCAACTTTGCATAAAGATGATGCTCCCTCGGTATTTGTAACACCATCCTCAAGCGTTGCTCATTCTCTTCCTCGGGCTTTGAGTAAATAAGCATTTCATCCGGAAATACAATGACAAACTTATCTAAATAATTTCTGAAAACTCCATTCATGAAACACATGAAGATAGTTGGTGCATTTGAAAACCCAAATGGCACCACTATGAACTCATTATGTTTGTACCTCATTCTAAAATCAGTCTTGTTGATGTCTTATTCTTTAATTCTCACTTGGTNACAAACTTATCTAAATAATTTCTGAAAACTCCATTCATGAAACACATGAAGATAGTTGGTGCATTTGAAAACCCAAATGGCACCACTATGAATTCATTATGTTTGTACCTCATTCTAAAATCAGTCTTGTTGATGTCTTATTCTTTAATTCTCACTTGGTGATATCCATATCTAAGATCAATATTTGAAAATATCGGCACACCCCTCAACTGATCAAGGAGGTCATCTATCCTTGGAAAAGCATACTTGTTATTTTTTGTTACTTTGTTCAACTGCCTGAAGTCGATGCAAAGTCTCAGCGTACCATCCTTCTTCTTCATGAATAATACTGGGGAACCCCAAGATGACACACTTGGGCATATATATCCCTTCTTCATAAGCTCTTCAAGTTGCATATGCAACTCCTTCATCTTTGGCGTACTCATTCTATAAGGAGTCTTAGATACAGATGTTGCTCCCGGCATCAGATTTATAGAGAAATCAATATTTCTTTTTGGTGGCAACCCCAATATCTCTTTAAAGACATCCTCAAATTATTTCAGTACTGTGCAGTCTTCAACATTTGGCACTTTATCCTTAAGTGCCTCTTCCATGTGTGCTGCAAATACTTGACATCCTTTCCTCTAACTTTTCTTCAATTGCAAGGATGAAACTCCTCTGATAGTTACAGCTCTTGTAATACCTTGAACTGTTCTTAAGTTTCCTTCCTCATCCAAGCTAGTAAATTCCTTATTGTAACAGTCTAGCATAGAATGATGTCGACATAGCCAATCCATACTAATGAGACAATCATACGAGCCCAAAGGTATCATATTCAAATCATCATTTGTGCGCAGTCCCTTCATTTCCATTGGACATGCCTTAACCATCTAATTAATTTTCCTTTTTGCTCCTGTAGCTAACTACACCAACCAAGTTTTTCCAAGCTTGCTTCATGGCAATTGGAATCTTTCCACCATCTTAGGATCTCGGTAACTATGACTAGATCATGAATCAATTAAAATAGCAATGGGTTGGTCATTAATCTTACCTTCCACTTCATTGATGTGTGATTGAAACTCGGCTTGCTTGTTATCCAGGGCTGCGTAAATTCTAGGTACAGTTCTACCCATGTCTTCAACTGTTGTAGCTTGTTGTACATTGTGCACAATCCTAAATTTTTCACCTCATTGAGGGAAATCTCTATACATATGATCTCCTCCAAAACCCCAACATTGAATAGGTTGTTACCTTGGCTTTTTCCCCGATGTCTCCATTATTCTGGGCTCATTAAGAGTTGGTTTGCCTTGCACAATATTTCCAAAAAATGGTGGCTTGTCCCCCTTCTTCCTTTGTTCTGCCTTTCTTTTCATCTTGTCTTCCTAAGCCTTTATCAAATTAGGTCTCCCCCTTTGTTGATCATAAAGACACTTAGTGTGCCTTGTTGTTTCCTCCAATGTATTAGGGTCATCATATTGTATCTTGTCATTGATAAATCATGGCATCCCACTCAGATACCTGTGAATTTTAACTTTTTCATCCTTGATGAATGCAACATACTTTAGTAGCTCTAAAAATGTTCTTTCATACTCATCTATTATCATACTCCCAAGCTTGAGTTCAAATAACTCCTTCATTTTCTTGTTATAGTATCACTTGGTTAAGTATTTCTTTTGAAAATACCTTTTGAACTCCCTCCAAGTAACCTTCTTTTCATCAATGTGTTTCACTTTCATGAACTGGTCCCACCACATTGATGCTTTTCCTTTTAGCTAATAGATGGAAATTCTCCCTTCTACCTGCACAAAATAATTATGCAGTTGGAAGTAATTCCTCATACCCAGCAGTCAAGTCTCTGCATATTCATCCTTCTTATGCTCACTATCAAATATAGGAGGCTTGATCTTATTCGTTTTTCCCTGTAGCTCATCCACCCCAGTCCTTCTCTTATGCTTTCTGACAGGAGATGGACTTGAGCTATTGTGCGCTTTTCTAAATGAATGCTTTGGTGAGTGGTGATGATGTCTATTAACACTTCTTGCTTCTCTTATTTTCTCATCATGAGACCTGCGACTTCTTGACCTACTCGTCTATGTCTCCCTATCCATTTTATTTTCTATTGTGTCCAATATTTTCATCAACTTGATATTGAAGTCATATTGTTGCTCCTTGGCTTTCATAAGACTTTCATTAGCATATTTATAGCTTTGGACATATTTTTTCAGTCCCTTTATGGTTTCTACCAAGTTTATGCACTATGCCTTGGATTTTGTGCCATCGACACCCAAACTGACATACATATCTTTGAATTCATCATCATGGCTAAAATATCTTTGCGAATCTTCCATGTTGATTGAGTTTCTGCGTTGATTTTGTCTTGCTCTAATCACTGATAATTCTTCAAAATGTGCAGGCAATAAGATTTGTTAGATGAATTCATGCAATATCTTCATGAAAACTCTACACCATTTTGTCAAAATCCTTTCTTCTAAATCCCATGCATGCACATGAATTCAACATGTATCAATATTCAATGTCCATTTCAACATTGTGTGTCAGTATTGTGCATTCACCACAAATTGTTCTTTGCATATCCCCAATATTTAGTGCGCACACCCGTGCACAATTGTTTACTGTGCAGTTCAAGTGTTGCATCTTGCAATGTCCAAAATTTATTGCACGCACTTGCGCATTATTATTTTAGTCACACCATGGCCGCACTATAATTTCAAATTCAGAAACTTATCATTTAAAATTTTTCCTTAAATAGAAACTCGGCCCATGTAGGCTCAGTGTTGAAACCATATCTATGATACTAGACTGTAGTATCCCCATTACCAAACTGCTATGATACCACAATGTAACATCCCCATAACCAAACTACTTTGATACCAATATTGTAACATTACCTAACCTACTATTGAGCAATGCTACTCCAAAATTCAATGTGCAGATTCTACTCTATAACATTAATCTGCGTAGTAATACTTGAAGTAACATGCTCAACCCCAAGCTGAGTCACGCCACACAACTTATAACAACGAAAGTAACACAATGCAACTATGTGCCCAATCATTATGATCACACAGGACTATTGTGCACGTAATCCACTTTGAACATGTGATATCTACGACGCAGACAACCATTCTAGCATCACACGTCAATTATGTTCTCCTTGTGTGTGCAAACTGCTTTCCTGTGCACACAAGTAAATCTAACCTCTTGTGCACACAGAGTATTTCCTGCGCACACAACCATTCTACTTTGCCATGAAGACTCGTGACCAATATTATAAGGTTAACATAACAAGAAAACTAACAACATTTTTCATACTCATGCACAACTACAAATACTAACTATCATCACCACACATACATGTGCAAGCAGCATAATACAGAATAACAACAATTACTTATATGCAAAAACATACAATAATTAAACCCATATTAAACACATATAATTAAGCACACAGTAAATGAGACAAGCACATAAATACACTTATATTTTATGAAAAGTCACCAACTACATGCAAAACTCAGACGTTCCTCCTAGCCATAGACTTTGTTGCTCATATAATTTCAACAACAAGTCACCCCTGAGTTGGGGCTTAACTCCAAGGAAAAAAGGGTTTATATTTCCAAGCTAAGGTATGATAATCAACA
>JASDQU010104774.1:136588-156893 GCA_032191745.1 Picea mariana | reverse complement strand
ATATATATATATATATATATATATATATATATATATATACAACTCGACTCAATGTGCATTGCAAGGTAATCCTCATGCACTTACTCAAGTGCACGCAACACTTTGAAATGTGTGCACCCTTCCTTTGATGTGAAATCCCCACGCATTGCTCAGGTATGCGCAAAACCAAAACTTGGTACTAACGGCTCTCCATCCTTTATGTACATTTACATTTACAATTGGTACCAATGGCTCACTAGCCTATATGTACAATTACAAAGGGTTCATATTAGGGACATTACAATTTATGGGAACTATGAACCTTAAATTCACATTAACACGAGACAAGCTACATTTTTTCACACTTTAGCATAAAACATGTCTTCTATGGGATTTGAACATGGGTCTCAACAATGAAAACTCAAGGTATTTACCATTTGATCTCATATATTTAGGCTAATAATTTTGGTAGGCCTTAAGAAGACTATGGGGGCGGGATTTGGTCAATGTGTAAGTGGATAGTGTGATTCATGTCTTTCACATTCAATTACTGCCTCTAAGTGCCCCCTTGGCTACATTATATATCGAGTGAATATCTCATTTCATAGGCCTTGATGAAAATGTGTGGGTGGGCTTCATGTGTGCATATGAGTGGTGTTATGTGTACCTCCAATGCTCAACCACTACCTTTGAGTGCCCACATCACTACCTTAATTTTCCAAATAAATCCCTTGTGTCAATTAAACTTTGGTCAATGATGAAAATTATCATCCCAGACCATTGGATCCAATCTATTTTGGCTTAATAAAGAAATTGATTATTATAATATCTTACTTGTATTATTTAACCCCAATTTTGTATAAAAAATAGCTTGAAATCAACAATTTGCAAATATCCATTGACATACATACCAACAATAATAGTTCATCATATCAATTCTCTTAATGGAAAACCTTTGAGATGTCTTCCAAGAGAACAAGTATTATGGCTTTTATGCAAGGAAGATTGGGTTAAAAATTAAACTTCGATGGTCCAACAAAAGGAAACCCTAACCTAGAGGCACAAAAGGTGCCCTAAGGAACAAGGACATGGAATTTTTATTCATATCTAAAGTTTATTAACATAGCCTCAAATAATAAATCATAGGCAAGGGCTTGACCAAGAGAATAACTAGGGTTCTAATCCCTCGAAGTAGAAGGGGATTCCAAAATTCTCATAGATATCCTCAATGGTAGATAAAGGAGTAGTTGTTGGCTCGTCACAGGAAAATTTGAATGTTATCAAGCAATAATTTATAGAAATGATCATAAGTTTTTTTCCATGCTAGGAGGGAAAATAACAAAGTCATTGATTAGTTGGCATATAAGTATGTTATCAAGCAACAATTTGTAGAAATGATCATAACCTTTTCTCCCACGCTAGGAGTGAAAAGAACAACACCATTTATGGCTTGGCATTGTTATCCCCCATTTCTAGGGATAACTAAGGAGATGATGTCTCGAGGCCCTCGGGTTGCAAACATGGAGTATCAAGAGGTGGGTGAGCAGATAGGGGCCCTATCATACCATGCATCACCATTTGATCGATGGCAGCAACATCCACCACACCCAACTTGGCCTACAAAGGACCATAGGTCTTGCTTCATGATATAACAAGTACGATATTGTGGTAAGTGTCATTTTAATATTTGAAGAATTTGAATATGTTGCAAAGGATCATTTCTTGATTTTTAAAACATTTTCTTTGAAATTATGTTTTTTTTCCTATTTCACCTTGGTGAGTGTCATGGTTTCCTAGTAAGTGTCCACCCTGATGGAAAGGGTTGCTAATGGGGGGTCTCCTTCCATGGGTAGAAGGATCCACTAGGCTTGAAAGTGCACTGGAAAAAACATCATGCAATAAAATCTCACCCTGGGATCCCGAGAGCAATGAAACGCCTCTCTACAAAAAGTGAGGGACCTATGAAATAAATAACTAATCAATTAATGTTGTTTTCCAAAGTAGATCATTTGTGGGATATGAATTTCCTTTTTAGTGCCCCTTATTGTCTTCAACTTGGAAACACATCCAAAATAAAGGGCTTGGAAAAATATGCTTTAAAAACAAAAAGAGGAAAAGGATTTGGTCAGCCCTCAACAAAGGTACCCATAAATGAGACAATATGAGACCTATTATGTCATGAAACCCCATACCTAGAATTCTAACCCCATACACCTCACATTCATTACATAACCTAGAAAGGATTATCCTTGGGAACATCCCCTACTTGAGGAATTGATTCACCCAATAAGGCATTATGACGCCCCACCCATATCTAAATTTGGCAAGGTGTATAAGGTCTTTGAGCATTTGTTTATTTTGAAAAGGGGGGATTTAATGCACATGCTTCAGTGGTTCTTTTATTAGATATGGATTACTTGGAATGATACTTGTGACTTATGGACCCTTGGAGGGCATACTTGTTTGTCTTTGCAGGTCCTTAATAGATGAAAATTTGATCATGAAGGAACAAGGTCACTTGGACCTTCATTGGGGCATGAATTCCATAGGTTGGATGATGTGTCTCCTCTCTCTGGACACATTGGAATAGGAATGTTGCCTTTGGAGGCACTTGGAAACCATGAGATGACCATGTTACAGCTTATTTCACCCCGATGATGGCCTTGGAAGGCCTAAAACGTCACACCTTATGCCCTAGATGTCACATGGGTTTAGGGTTTTGATGGGGTTTTCTCATGGTTGATGATGGTGTGGCTTGGTTTGATGGAGAGAGAGACGCTTGGCACATGTTGGAGCACTTGGTGGCATGATTTATGGCCTTTGTAGGCCCAACATTCTTCATCAAATGCTCAATGTCTCTCCTAGAGGCCCTACGTCACCCTTTAGGGCATGACATGACCCCTAAAAGGGGATTTTCTTTTTGTAAATTTGAATTTTAAGATGTAAAAGGACAAATAGGGAGGTCAGCCTCTCCAATTTGATGTTGAATTTTCAAAAATTGGAAAAAAACGTTTTAGGTGACCTTATATAAATAGAGGTCACCCCTTTTGTCATTTGAATCATAACTCACTTGAGAATTACAGACTTGTTGGCTGAAATTTTTTCCCTACTTGGGAAAATCACATATCTCTCTCTCTCTCTTATGTTATTTGTATGTTAGTACTTGTCTTTTGGTGAATGAATCTAAGGAGATATCTCTTGGATTCTTTTTATTGGTAATTTTTGTGGAATATGATTGGTAAGAAAGGGTTTCTTCATGTTTTTTCTTGGAATTGGTAAGGAATTTCTGCATTAATTGTGTTTTTCTTCTTGTTTCAAGATAAAATTGTATAAACCCTTGGATGAGTATAAAATCATACACCGTCCATCAAGTCTACTATGTTATCATTGAATAAGCTACTTTGCAAAGGTTGCTAGGAGGAGTAAAAAGGATTGCACCCTCCTAGATTTACCTTGCTGGTTGTGTTTGCTCTAGGGAGTAAAAAGGCTTACACCCCTAGAGAAGTAACACAACTAGCTCTTACACAAGAGACTCCATAGCCCAATTTATTTGGCACTAGTCTAATTTGCATTGGAGATATAAAATCATTGCATTGGTATACGTGAATTGTTGAGATATTGCAATTGTCTAAGTTGGAATTGATTCTATATGTTGTAAGCGTTATTGTGACCTAAGGGCATCTTCTTTATCCAATTAGTTATCTTTGTTGTTACAAATTAATGCTACAGCCATTAGGGTCCAATCAAACTCATCTTGTTTCAAGCTTTACTCACTAATCTACCGTTGAAATTCACTTGTAAACCCTGGTTATTATTCTACTTGTTATTGGCTAATTATTGGGTGGTTTACTTGCTGATTTATGTGGCTAGATTTTGTTTTTGTAGTAATTCTTCACTACATCCACTTGGTTTTCATAATAATTTTCTGAAAACACTTAATAAACAGCCCTAAGTATCATCAAAGTCTTGGCTAAATCATTGGAAGTTCAACTAGTCATTATTAGTTTTATTTCCAACATCTTGTACTTGATTTTTGATGGTTAGATTTGCAGCCATTGATATTATTTATTGCTGATTTATATAGTTCCATACTGCTACAATTTGGGACAACAAGGCTTCTTTCTTTATCCCCTTTTATTTAAGTCTTGTATATCTATCATTTGTCGTGTTCCCGGGAAGGGCTAATATTGTTTTGCGGGTACATAACACTTGGAAACCATTCTCCATCTACAAGATTCACTTACAAGCCTTATTCCTTCTCCAATATTGACCTATAGGAGTGTTAATTGATCATCATCTCACTTTCCATATCAATCCCCCTAGGGTCACCGGGATTCCCCCTTGTGGTGATTCCATCATCACTAAATCGAGGGGAGTGTCTATCTAAAGTGACAGTGGGTACGTAATCATGTATTTGTCACACTTCCATGGATTGGGTTGGGATTTTCCCAAGCTACATATTGTGCGATAACAAACATATAAGGATGGTGAGCAGAGAGGGGATTTGAAAATTATTAAATTTGATTGCTCCTTCAAAAATATAAAGGTTGAGATGATAAATTAATTCCCCTGATCTATCACCCTCCAATAATCATTTCCATATACCATAGTAATAGTGTATCATATCATTTCCGTTAATGGAAAAATTTTAAGGATTTTTTGAAGGACGCAATACTCTAGTTCATACCCAAGGAAGATATCATAAATTAAATTTTGATGGTAAAGAAAAAAAAAACTAGCCTAGTAGATAATGGAAGGGTCCTAAGGAATAAGAAGAAGGAAAATTGATTATATTTTTAAAAGGAATAAACGTACCCCCAAATAATTAAGTAGAGGCCAAGGATTTGGCCAAGCGAATCACAAGGTTTCCACTCCATGAAGGAAGAGGGAGATTTCAAACATCTCATAAACACCCTCTATTACAAAGCAAGGAATGGTGACTAGTTCACCAAAAGGAGGATTGACTAGATCAAATAATTATCTGCATAAATAATATATCATTTTCCCATACCAAGAGAGTGTGTTAATCCCTAAAGTGATTAATGTAATTTAATTGCAAACTTACAATTTTCCTAACCCCATGAAAATGTACTTTATTACAAACTTACAATTTTATTAATCTCCCCCACACCTTGTCTTACTCTCAAGTTTTATCTACTTGATATATGAATGCATTCATACACTAGGTATGTAAATTTGTTGCATGGAAAAGTTTGGGGTACACTCAATTGTTTTAAGCACTTTGTGTCTTTTCTTTCTTGCATGCATGTGAGCTATTGTTTGTCAGGTCGCCCCCTAGTTCATTCGAGATTATTTATGGCGAGTCGTGTGAGAAATCCAAGCTTATTGTCCTTCCCCTCTAATTGGTATCATGCTCAATCTATTTTTTTATCATTTTTGCAAGGCCTAGTCTTCATCCTTTTCTTAAGCTGGAATTTGCAGTGATATTCCTCTTTGTTCTTTTTTTGGTTATTTTGGCCTTAAATGATACTTTTGAGGGGGTTGAATCCCTCCTTGTGCATTCATTTTGGTTCAAGACTTGGGTCCATGACTGATCGTTTACTCGAAATTTCTTGTGGACATCTCTACCTCACTCGAGGTGGCCTTAGGCTAGTTTGTTGTCACCTGAGCATGCAAGCTTGTTTTGTGGCATCGTCCCCGTGATGATTCGAGAATATGTGTTGATTGTGTTGTTAGGGTTGACGACCTTTATCCAATCCTTGTTATGATGTGAATCCAATACCCCTCCCTTAACCCCAAAATCATCTATGAGTTAATCCTAAGAGTCGAATTGGACTTGATTGATGGTTTTTGGATTATGAAGAGAAAGTGGGAATGTGGATTGGTGAAGCATTGTTGTGGTAGTTAAGTCTCATGCATTCTTTATGTTTATTTGTTGTTATTGAATTGTTTGAAAGAAGGATATATTTTTTGTGGAAATAAACTAAAAATAGGGTCAACCACTTCCCTACATGATTGTTTTATTTGATTATTGAAATGAGGGGTAGCTACAATTGCTCTTAGACTGACAATAGAGAAGAAAACCCCCTTGAAGTAAATATTCCTCAAAGATAAGGGAGGCTACTCCCAACTTTGGTAGAGAAGGGTTTAGGGGAAAGAGACATGATTAGGGGGTCATTCAGAAGTGTTTATCAAGAAAATCACCATTAAAACAACAAAAGTCTTTAGTTTTGTGTGCACTTTGATGTTGAATCCCATTAATTCCTTGAGTTCTGTCACATTGGCCACTCGTTTCTTGTTGATCCCCCAGCTGCACATCATCCCCCTCCTATGCTAGATTTTGATAATAATCAGTTTTCTAACAACAACATAAGAGTGGACTTTCATATGCCCATACCTCCTCCTTCCCCTATTAAAGATGGATAGGGTGTTCCTCTTGACTAATCGTTTCACTCCCCTAATGTATATGATGTTGTTACTAGTTACTTGCATATTTGTGAAACATTGTTGAGGTTGTTTCTCCCCCTAAAATGCATAATCCTTTAGTTGTTTCTTCCTCCTTCAATTCTACTAGGGAAAATTTGATGTATCATCCTCCACAACCCAAACATGACCTTGTAGTTGGGCCCAACTCACCCCTCAAGAGACCTAAGAGGAGACAATAGACTTCATTGTTAGGGTGAAAGTCAACGTTGAACATCAACATGTAATTTATTATATTATTAATGAAAGAGGGAGGAGGAAAATCATGATTGATTCGGATCATTAGAGGAAATTTCAACTCAAAAGCATCCTTCTAAGGAAAAATCAAGAAATTAATAAGATAATGCCATGTAGAAAAAATTTTAATATACTTTTTTAACATTATAGGTTTAGCGAAGATCCTTATGGTTATTTTACTTTTAATAAATTTATGATCACCATGTTTGATGCAGTGTTTTCCCTGAAATAAGGAAAGAATATTAAATACACAATATTATCTTAAATGTTATTGGACCAAATTGGATTTCCCAAAAAAGCTATTAAATATTATTAAAATATATATATATATATTTTAAAAATTATAGAATTTTTAAAAAAAGTCACCAAATATGGTTCATTTACCATTAACCAAGGGGAGAATGTGATTGAATCTAAATGGATTCCTCTCAGTTATGTTTCCTCGACCATTATTGACAAAAATGGGCGTGAATACCATTGAATTGGAAACCCTCCTATCAAGTTTTCATTTTTTCCCCAAAGATCTCATACATTTATTTTTCAAATTCCACCATGGTCAAGGGGAAAATGTGATTGAATACAAAGGGCCTCCTCTCAATTCTGGATCCTCATCCTTTGTTGACAAAAATGGACGCGATGGCATCGAATTGGAAAACCTCCTCTCAGGTTTTCAATTTTTCCTCGAAGATCTCATGCATTTATTTTTCAAATTTCGCCTTGGCCAAGGGGAAAATGTGATTCAATATGAAGGGCCTCCTCTCAGCTTTGGTTCCTTGGCCATTTTTTACAAAAATTGGCATGAATTCCATTGAATTGGAAACCCTCTTCTCAAGTTATAAGTTTTTTCTCAAAGATCTCATGCAATTATTTCTCAAATTCCACCAAATGTGGATTGATGGCTTTGGTTTGAGTAATTTTGCATAAAAATATGGCCAATAGCAAGCAAGATTTGGAATTGAATCTCATCATTTTGGGGTAAATTCTCTCAAAATATTCGCAGGTTCAACTGGATATCTCTAAACTTCCATCAAAGACAAGGCATGTTTCTTGTAATACGTATGTTTTTTTTTGGTAAATTCTCTCAAAAGATTCACAAATTCAACTGGATGTTTATAAAATTACATCTAACATGGGGTTTGTTTCTTATTATATGTATGTCGACCCTCTTAAGGATTGCACTGTTTATTTTGTTGCATTTTTTACACCAGGTGTTTGTTCTTTTCATGAAAGCATTCAATTCCATCTTGGTCGGGGATGTTTTCTAATCCTTGGACTTAGTAGAGTATTTTCATCTAATTAGGGAAGACAAAGAGAAAAAAAGTCCCAACATATATTTTTTATCTTCTTTAGCGTCCAAGCCTACCTTTTTGATGCCATGATTTCACTGGTAGTGACCAAAGTGTTAATTTGTAATTCTAGTTGATTGGTTGGATTTTTGTGATGATTGTAGTATGGGCCTATTTATGATCTTATTTATTATCCTTCTTTACCGCAACTTGGATTCTATGGGTTGCTTGCATCTGTATGTGTAAAATTGTGCTTGTCCTAGACTTAGATCAATTTGAACTTCATTTATGAGACGTTACCTAGTCCATCATTTGTGCATGTCTTAGACTTAGAGAAATTTGATATTTCTTTCACTACTCACTCAGTACTAATCAATTTCTTTTGGAAACATGTTTGTCTTTGGTTATATATTCAGATGCAATATTGTGAAGCCTCGTGTTTATTTATATACGGTCAGTGTAAGTTTTTTGCTACGTTGGGTTTGGAAATTATTTTGTAATAAATATTGTTATGTGGGCTTGATTTTTTTAAGGCCTATATGGTTATGAAGTAATTGATTTATCATCTTATTGTTCATTTTCTTTGGTTATTATTTCAAGTTGCATTTTTTTGGAAATAATCTCATATTATTATTGCAAATCTTGTTGTTGGATTTTAAAGTTGGTTATATTTTAGCTTTTCCAAGGAACCTAATAGTTTTGTTTTGAAGGAAAGCCTAGAAATCTTTACAAATTCGAGGTCAGCAAAATTGTGCAATTTTCACTAAGTTCTGATTGGTTTATGATGAGGTTGTATAAAGTTGTATTCTTGGATGAAGAAGTTTAGTTGGTTGTTTTAGTTTATGGGGAATATCTAAATTATGGTTTTAGCCTTGATAGTGAGAAAAATACCCTTGCCTCAAACTCGATTTACTCCTTTTCATTTCCCTTAACTAATCGAATGCATTAAGGCTTGCTTTGTCTTAATTTGTGGTTGGAAACCCAACTTTATGATTATTCTACATCCATGATTTGATTTAAGCACAGATCTTGTTGATAAGTGTCATGGATAGGATATTCGTTGTGATTGTATGGAGTATTAAATTATTGTGAATAGGTCATTCTTAGGGAAAAGAAGAAGAGGCCCAAATATAAACACTTGGATAGGTGTTCGAAGAAAGAAGACTAGATTTTTTGTACATTTTGATGTTTATTTTGAAGAGTTTGGGAAACTTGCATAAGCATGTTATTTGTGTATGGGATATCGACATTCTACCAAGACTCTCATTATTTACCTTTATTTTGTCTTTGTGAACTCATCTTGGCATATGACAAGTAAATAATGATACCCATGCTACTGCACCATATCTAAAACCCTCTTGGGAGTTTGAGCCAGTTGCATAAATTTATGGTTGTGGTAAAATTGTTGAGCATATACCTATTGGTTTGAGGGATGCAGTTGAGTCTTCGTACTTAATTGCCTCTACTTCACATAGGTGTTACCTTGATTCAGTTATTTCTATAGTTTCTCTGGTACTTGATAACCTTAAAAAACATGTTGATGATTCATCCCTACTTCCTTAAGGGTCTCCAAAAGTCATTTTTGGAAACCCCCCTACTATTCTTACTATTGTTACTACCATGGATACTCCTAGAAAGCGCCACATTGATATGTATAAGCATTCTTACCCTTGTTTTCAATCTGGATGAACCTTTTCATGGCATGAGAATTTTTACCTTTAAAGTATCCATGTGAGGTAATTTTGGAATATATGCCCAAGATTAGAGTATAAGTAGAATTCTACATGTAGTTTGATAGCCTACATAGTTGGGTGAGAAAATATTTGAATGGAACATTGGAGGAGATGGAGCACATAGCTCGAGTGGATAAATAGGTGAATAAAGTGTTTAACTCAATTCCAAATGCACTTATTGTGGATCACCAATAGGACCTTTATATCCATTGATGTAGTCACATGCACCAAAAGGCCACAAAGCCTAAACATCACCAACAAAAAGGATACATGATGGGCCAAAGATTACACTTCAAGTTCATCAGAGATACAAAAAGGATAAAATTCAAGTTCATCATAGATACAAAAGGGATATTCTTCAGGTTCATCATCTAAATAGAAAAATAAACAGGCCTAGGCTAGAAGGAGATTCTTAAGATTGTTTGTTGTTGTAAGACCGATTTCGTATATTCTACTGACTAGTTTTTAATTTATGTTGTATTCAGATGAAAACATAGAAGATTAGTTGGATGTACCATATCCTAAAATATTCCTAACAGCTTTGAGGTATGCCTCAATATCTAAAAATATATATTTTTTCCTTAGAAGGTCTCCCAAATTGTTCCAAAGTGAAACTTTGATTTTCTCATTTTGGTATTTTCCAATACATTTTGATATTCATAATCTTGGTAGTTTGCAGGACTCTCCAAAACATACAAATGTTGTAAGAAACTATAACCATGTTACCCGTATAAATTTAATTAAGGATATGGCGTCGATCCAGAAACAAAATAAAAAAGCAGTCCCCAACATTGATTACAATGCATTAAGGGAAGTCGGAGCTAAAAATTTGGATCTTTGGGTAAAGGAGAACTCTATCCAATTGACATCATGTCCAAATCTCATCCTGATTTCAAAACAATAATGGGACTATGCCAGTATGTATGCCATGGAAAATGTGTTCTTCTGGGATATTGTAAAAACTTGGAAGGTAATTGCATTTCCCTTGAACAGAAAATTCAATATCTTAATATCCAATTACAACAGCTCCATCACTCAAATATGATTCAGTATCATGAAAACATGAGATTGAACTAAACAATCGCAATGTTGATTCAAATACATGTGGACAAATTGCTTGAAGTCAAATCCAACTCATCAAAAGAAATTGAGAAGTTGAAAACTGATATCTCTCGTCTCCAAAATAGACTCTCTATGTTAAAGAAAATTGCAATGGAGTTTACATTTAGATCAAAAGATATAAAACCAATATAATGTTTGTAAAAGAGGGGAGGTGCCTTTAGAAAAAGAGTTTTTGGGTTGAAGACCATATTAGATCCAACTTACACTAGTTTTGTGAATTTGTGCAAAATTGTGTTAAGGAAAAGTGGCATTAAAGCAATGCTCAAAGACCCAGAATTTGATGATTTGAGGAAAGAAGTAGTTAACCAATTAATTGCAAACTTAAAAATTGATGTAAAGGATGTTCAAGGAGTTTTTGATGATAGAGGGATCAATAGGGAAGCATATGAAAATCTTTTTAAATTTCTAAGAGAGTGAGTGTTGAATTGTGGCATTAAGAAGATTTTGGTTCCTCGCCCTTTTCATGTGAAGAAAGAGTGTGCACTACAAAACAAAAAAATTGTTGATTCAATGGGAGATGCATATTAATTAGAAGCAATGCATGAATTTGAAAGTAAGAGTAAAAAGAAAGTATCAATTGAAATTATTCCATTAGTTAAAAAAATAACTTATGGTATGATTTAGAACGAGTATTACAGTTGATGGTGAGGTACTATGACATGTCTATTGAGGAGACATGTGGGAAGTTGATTGTTGTCCTAAAATTGGATGATATGGAGTTAGTCAATAGTGAAAAATATGAAAGAGTTTCAATCACATTAATGAATCATGCATTAGATCCACGCCTTGATAAGACAAGTGATAAATATTTTCAAGTTCAATCTGAAGATCACGTTTTTTGGTTGGGAATTTTTTCGTGTCAACAAGGAGTCCCACGAGTCCTTAAAAAAAAATTCAGCCAAACATCTTTACAATTAATTATGTCTTAACATGTTGTAGGGGAAAAATTATATGTGGAAGGATATGGTTCATATTTTGTGGAATGGAATGTTTCCACTGATTTAAAAACTCTCAAGTGTATGTACAACATTTCTCATGTTGCAAATGCAACACACAGTTGCTTATATTGCATGAAAAAAAACAAAAATATTGAAGTTGGAATAGTGGTATCTTGAATTGTCCTCAAGACCTTCCTCATGATCATGCTCAACTTGATCCAAATATATATGCAATACTTCACGTACCTTTGAATAGGGTGCACATGTGCACTTTGCATGCATTTGTGAGAATCGTTGATAAGATGGTGTATTTATCTATTTTTTTGTTTGGAACAAAATCCCAAAAAAAGAAAGTAAAAAGTTGATTGAGGCAATTGAACAAGTTCTTTCAAAAGCAGGTTTGCATGGTGGAAATATTAAAATTGAAAAATATATTAAGAGGTTAGGTACAAGAGGCAATCTACCAGTAAATCCATTAATGTCAGGTGTCAAGGCACATCATTTTCTTGAAAATAAATGTGGACATGGATGTTTGGTATTTTATGAAGACTTGATTGATCCATAAGATGATCGCACTAGTGGAGGTCGTGAATCAGCTAGAAAGAAGAAACATGCTTGGAGGTCACTTTCATCTTTATTTATGTTGATGGATAAGGAAAAATTCATTGAAGGTGATGCAACAGCCTTTCAAAAATTTGTTACAGACTTCATAAGAGCAATAAAAGAAGCTTGGGGAGAGAGTCATCTGACACATTATATGGTATGCATATTAATTTTCATCCCACTAGTACTTTCCTTTGTACTTCTCTTTACTTTACATACTATTATTGTAAATTAACATCATTTGGTACATTTGTTTGGTAATCTAAGATAGATTGAACTACATATGTTTGCAGCATCAATTATTTGCACACGAGCCATGATTTGCAGAAAAAATATGGAAACTTGGCCATTTGGGGTACATATGGTATGGAGAAATCACATAAGCTAGCTCATACCATTTACCATAGATACACACAGAAAGAAGATTCCAATCATTCAGATGTTCTTGTGCAAATGGTTCAATAATTGTATAGGCGTAAAATGGTTGGATTTAAGAGGAATCACCAACTTCCAAAAACAATTGAGCTTCGTAGAGTGATAAGAGAAGCAGAGCTAAGTAGAAAACGTAGGAGATATGATGTTTCTAAAGGTGGATTTGGGACAAGTGCAAGGTATGAAATCTGTATGTTAACTTTTCTACCTTCTCCATTTAATTTATTTATTATTTTTAAAGGCTCATTATAGTTATTTTTTGTAGATGTGACCGAACTTGTGAAATCCATTCAAGTTGCCTATAAATGAATTTGCTTTCAAATAATTGTGTAAGTTGTAAAGTTTATCTGCTTCGTGAATCTTATATTTTGTGTGTCAAATAATTACCTAAGGCTAGTTAGAAAAATATGTTTTTTGGTATCAAAACTAACCCATCTCTACAATCATGTGGTGCAGGTCTAGAATTATGGAGGATCACACATAGTGGTATTTATCAGCACAGATCTGATAGTTTACATTGCAGCAGATCAATGGTTCTCAGTTAGCATGATCCCACACATACATAGTGGTAATTAGCATACTCCAAAGCAAGGAAAGGGAACGTCCAATTAAATAAGAGTGGTTGTGTTGTTCAAAGATTAGAGGATTTTTTTTTTGGATGGAAAATGAGATTGATAGCCTAAATTGCATGCATGATGGTCATCACCTCAACAATTTGTAGTCATTTATGAGATTTTACCTAGTCCATCATTTGTGGAATATGAAGTTCATCGTTGCTTTCACCTAGTTTTGGATGTCTACACAATATTGTATGCAGAAGTCCCATCAACCTTTTTGTGGTGACTCTTTTTCACAATAATAAAATTTTCTTATATTATCTAATATTATCTCTTAGATAGTATTATGTTTTTGAGACTTTCACCTAGTCATGGATGTGGTTGTTCTACTATAATATATTCACCAGTATTTCATCATGGGTTTGTTGTTTTCAAGTTTGTCAAGATATACTACCATCGCCTCCACTAAGCTAGAGTAACTTATCATATCTAATCCTAAACTAGAATGTCTTAGCCTAACCTACCTTACCTAGACTAGATTTCACCACCCTAGCCTAACATAACCTATCTTACTCTAATATATCATACCCCACCATAGCTTACCTTAACATAAACTAACCTGCCCTATCTTAGGATTCCCTATCGAAACCTTACCCAACCTATACTAACCTATCATATATTAACCTAAAATAGCCTAAATCATTACCTAACTCATTACCTCTTATAACCCCTTAGGTGAACCACATTGTTAATGAGGGCATAAATAAGTGTAATAGCTAGTGAACATAGCACCAATGATAACTCCACAAATCAATTACATAGGGATTCCTTTAGTCAACAAAAAATTGGGTGCATAAACATGGGTTGGGGCTAATGGTGTTGGATTTATCTTTGATTGGCGGTTGAATATAAAAAGTAAAAAAGGTTGCCAACCCAAATCATGTTTTCACAAACATAACAACTGCTAGAGTTTCATCTTAATTGATTAAACCTAAATCACATTCAGACCATGAGTTTAGGAAGCAACTGGTAGAGGAACCAAGGTAGCTTGAGACCTGAAAGAGGATCCAGATATAGGAAGTAGAGCTTGTTACCTCCTTCCTATATAATTATTATCTTTTTTAGGGAATTTGTCCCTAGTTTCTTACCAAGAACAAGGAAACAAAGTGGATATTGAAGAGGAAAAGGAACACATGGAAGAGGAAGAGGATTAAAGATGCACTTGACGAAACCTTATAGTTTTGGTAGCAAAGCCACAACTCTTTGGCAGTGTCTTGGTAGCATTTTTGGTTAATCCAACACCAAGATCACTACAATCATCAAATATCCCTGGATTTTGACATCCTTGTGTGACCGCAAAGAGATATTTGGAAGCATGGTATGGTGATAATCCGATGGCTTAAATTGCAGTGGATAAACGGTTGTAAGATAACGTGGGTTGTGCACATAATTTTAAATTAATTTTGGTCCATGGATCTGTGTAGCGAAAACCACTAAATTAACGTGGTGGCTTCTCATTTAGCACACATCATTGAGGTGGTAAAGTATTACCACTTATGTGATGATCCACGCAACTAAAAGTAAAATCGTCCAACTTAAAAGGTGGTTTAGTATGGTTAATGTGTTATGAGGTCATGAAAGATGGACCCTAAAAATGAATATCAAATGAGGTGTTTCCAATTTTATTGATTAAGTGCACTTGCATAATTGCAGAGCAATATTTGGAAGTAGGGTATGGCGATGATTCGATGGTTTGAATTGTAGCATATCAATGGTTCTCAGTTAACGCAGGTCATGAACATAAGTGTCACTTAATTTTGGTCCACCGATCCACATAGCAGAAACCACTATGTTGACGTGGTGACTTCTCATTTAGCGTGCATCATCTAGGTGGTAAAGTATTACCACTTATGTAATGATCCACGCTACTAAAATTAAACCACTCAACTTCAATGGTGGTTTGGTATGGCTAGTGCATTATGACATCATGAAAGATGGGCCCCAAAAATGAACTATCAAATTCAATGTTTCCAAGTGGACTTATAGATTGCCCCCAAAAATGAAATATCAAATGAGGTGTTGCCAAGTGAGCTAGATAGTTCACTATACATCATGAAATATGGACCCGGAAATGAAATATATGAGGTGTTTCCAAGTGGATAGATTAAGTGCGCTATGATTGTATGATGCTAGTATTTATCATTCTCTATTTGTGTAATTTTGAAATCCTCCATGGAAGATTATAGTGACAATTTTGGATTGTTGAAAATAATTAGGCTTCTTTGGTCATTTAGTTGGACATGTTCGTAATATTGTATCTCGTAATTCCTGTTGTGTAATAAGTATCGTATTTAATAAGAATTTATGAATAATTTGTACAAGTGTTGTATCATTGATACATAGTACAATAAAAGTATCATATGTGTTATCGATAAATGTGGATTGTGTTATGTAATAAGTGTTGCATTTAATAATAATTTGTTAATCATTTTTATAGAAGTGTTGTAGTGATACATAGATATATATGTAATAGATTTAACGGACACTCTGATGTATAACAAAAGGAAATTACATTCTATAAAATTGGGTAAACTGTAAATTCTAAAGGTACTCAAAAAATTTATCGGTCATCAAAAACTCACTTGACAGGGAGGGTGAACTTGAAATTCTAGGCCTACTAGGTATAATGTTGAGTTTTGGAAGGCATAATCAATGAAAGAGATTCAACTTTTGGGTTGTTGGGCAAGAAATATCCATCGGTATTTCGACTCTGCCAATTGGAAGTCTACGTGGAAACATCACCGTGTAAATTCTTCATAGATTTTAAAGCTTATTGAATATTTTACTATTATATTCACCTCTGTGAACAAGAATGGATGCTCAAAAGAAGCCTGTAAAACCAAAATGTCTAGCCAAACCCCCTTCTAAAGACCAACATTTATCTGATAGAGATGGGGGAATTTATGAAACTAAGTTGACTCAAACTACTCCCTATAAGCTAAGATAGGTCGCCTATGGTAGTTTCAGGGATTCCTATGATCAAATTCGAACCTGGGAGTCATACCTCACCAAATATATTGTACCTAATACCTATTATTTTCCTGAGCTATTATCCCTCTGGGCCCAATTCTATAATCCTCGGTGACGTTATGTGTTATCAATAGATGGGTCTGTGACCATATTTAATATAAACCCTGTAATCATTTACCAAATGTTGGCCTTACCTGAAAACCATGATTTATAGTTGTAACAAGAGGGATTGTTATTAGGAAAATATAGGTCTTTGGACCAGAACCAAAATCTGAACCTTTTATAGAGATATATGGGCAAGGGATCTTTTGTGCCAAAATCCCCACCGCCATATAAAGTTGATATCCTACTCGACATCGCCAGGGAAGTCGTTTTTATGATGTGCTTAATCCTAGGATATGAACATGATAAGACCATTGATGAAACAATTTTAGGGTTTATGGTAGCAATTTCCCCCCCACATGATACTCCTTTGGTGAAATTCAATTATGCAAAGTACTTAGCAAATGCAATTCATTCGCAGTTCAAGAATTTCAATGCAACAAGGTGTTTTAGATACCAGCATATTTGGTATACCTCGTTTTTTATTCTCAGTCCTTCAATTTCAAGCATATTGAAACAAAAATAGAGCCTTCAGCTTGGTAACCCTTCTTATGTGACTGAATGGACACCTTTAGTGAGGAAGCATGCTAAAAATGAGGGATTACTATAATTGTTGATAAATTCATGTGCATTGTTCATATCATTGTTTTTGGAGATATTCCTCCCAGAATTCACCTTGAATGGAAGATTTTACTACAATTGAGCAGACAAGAGTGGGAGATTGGTGCCTGTATGAGGATTGTACAATTATAAGGGTGTATGGTTGCGAGTTTTCTCCTTTCAAGTTACTTGTTTGTTTAACTACCAGAAGTTTTTCTTTGGATTATATATGACAGAGATTCAATTCAGATCAAATTCATTTTTCTTCTATAAATCACAAGATCACTTTTAAGCTTCCACAGGATGTCGGTCATTTTATTGTGAGATCAAGAGTAGCTCAGAATATTGTACATAGAATGTTGGATGCATTGGATCTAATTCACAAAAAGAACTGGCAATATGATCCACATAAAATCATTTCAAATAGGAGAATTCAATTGGGTTTGGGCCCCTACTTGCATCAGCCCCACCCTGAGATGGAAAAATTGGCAAACATGGATAGTTGGGGTCAGGTTTCAGACTTAATGAAGGGAGGCCCTCAACAACAAATTGCAGTTGAAAGAATAAATTCACAAATTATTTCAGGTCCTAAAGTCCATGTTGATGTGAGTTCTGAGAATGTAGGAACTTCTCAAGAAGTTATTGTAGAACAAGTTGTTCAACAATGTATAGTTGAGACTCCTCAAAAGGTGGATAATAGAAACAAAAGAGGGGAACATGAAGCCACTAGTGAAATGGATGTGGAGGAAATACAATCAGATGAACCATAAAGAAAAAAATTCAAGAATTGAAGAGGCAGTAGTGCAAGATGTGAATTCAGATGAAATCGTGTCACTGGAGCAAACCTCTCAGGAGCCTATGGATAAAGAGGTTTTCTCTTTAGATCATTTTCTTTCGGCTTTGGTTTCTAGAGAATAAATTAAACAAACAGGTACATCATCTATGGGAGGTGAACAACAGCCTAAAGTGGATCTGTTCAAACATTTCAAGGATGTCAATATACAAAATTTTCAAGCCAACAAGCAAATCTGCCGTCAGACATGGAAAAATGAACCATAGCCCAGATTACTCTTTGTTTTTTATTTGAAGGAGGGGTTATTAAAAATTATTGTTCTTGAGCCAATCTCATAAAATATTAAGTCAGTTGATGATTATAAAGTTACCCATGTGACATACAAATTAGATAATATTCATCCTAGTGACAAAATTGATCTACATAGGTAGACAGGAGAGATGGTTTTCAGTGATTTGTTAAAAGCTATTGCCAGTAAGAGTAAGCTAGAGACAATAATTAGGAAATTTGAGAATCAATTGAGACATGAAAAATGGTTAAATAAGGCAAAGTAGCTTATAAAAATAGACCTATAGGAAAAGATCATTGCTCTAGGTGAAAACTCGGATGATCCTGAACCCATTCAATCTCTTATGAAGGAAAAGGATGTAGAGATATAGGTACTGAAATAAAATCATAAGATCCCTGCCACAGAACATGTACAAACCAAGAAGTTAATGGAAGTTCAACAAGAAAAAAAGAAAAAAAGGTGGAGCTGGTGATGGAACTAAATGAGAAGGTCAACCAGTATGAAATCTTGTTTGTGAGATTGGAAAAAGATAAACAAGAAGCCACAGCAATTAAACCTCCTCCTTCATCTCAAGTGTCATCAGAGGTAACGCTGGAAGATGCCTCGGAACAGTTGGCTAAAACTCTATCAGAATTAAATTTTAAATAGGTAGAAGTAGAACAACTCAAGAGAATTGCTTCAACACAAGAAGAAAAAGTTGTTATTCTACTTGACCAGGTTAAAGAAAGAGAGTTGTTCATTAGTGAAACTGAGAAGACCAAGACAAAGCTACAAAAGGATCTAGACCAAGCTAACTGTAAATTGATTGGTAAGATGTGTTTAATTGGAGCTAAACATATACTATGGGACCAAATGATTGCAGAAGTATCCTAGGCAGGGAAGCATTTATTGTGCTACAAAATGAAGAATCTTTGGCTTGCCAAGTTCAACAAAGCATAGATAAAATTGGGACTGAATTGGGTGATAAGCCTCTAGTTGTTGATAATCTTATTAAATTATTAAATGCAATATATTGGGATGAGCTAAAGACAATAGGAGTTAATGAAAGAACTGCATTTATAATGGATTCCACCAGAGTACTTACAAAGAAGCAATTAGTCCAGAACACTCAAACTTTGTGCAATGAAATTTTTAAGCGTGGTGGATTATTTAGAAATAAATTTCAGATCTGTATTTCAAAAGCGAATACCATCATTTTGGGATGAAAATGATAACTTGTTTTCTAAAGAGGTGTATAAAGCATTAATCCTTCATCGAAGAAATGATGTACAAAAATTTCAAGATACAGAAGGACCACTAAAAGGACAGGTTATAGTTGATAAGCTATCGGAAAATTTTGTATTGTTATCAGAACTCAAAATGGTATTCCAAAGACTCCCTTCCCCATCCTATAATCATTATACTCGGCTAGATATGGAAACAAGGAAAATGGTGAATTTTACCTATCCAACAGAAAAAGAATGGAAGGATATTGGCAGCTTATCAAACAAAGTGCCCCCTCCTTCATAGGGTGTCTCATCATCAGCGCAAGCAAGTCAAAGGTTATGAGAACAAGTATAGTTTCCATTTGAGTATATCCATTTCCAACATAGTTACCAACTTAACGAGAACTCTACAGAGTTCTCATTTTGGGGGGGGTCAAGTATTTTACCCCATTTTTAAAAATGATGCTACTGGTAGCACCCCCCCACGCCCNCCCCCCCCCCCCCCCCCCCCCCCCCCTTTTTAGGTGGTTTTTTTATATTTTAAATTTTCTGATACACAATTTTCCACTTTTTTTAAATGCTTGATTTTTCATCTATTTTCAAATTTTTTTATTTGTTTTTTGTTCAATAGCGTTTTTAATCATGTTTTCATGCTTCAACCAATGTTAAAAATGTTGTACAACATTATTTTTTTTAAATTAAGATTTTGCATATAATTATGTGTCCTTAATTAATTTATGGTTCCATACTTTTTAAATATAGTGAAAAATATCATTTTTAATACATTTGTTACCTTTACTTCAATGCATAGAAAATAATTGTAGTTAAATAACACTATTTTTAAATATTTAGACAAAAAATATAATTCATTTCTTTTCGGATAAATTAAAAACTAAAAAAAACTAAGAAAGCAAAAAGAATTGAAATTTAAAAAAAAAAAAAAAAAAACATTTTA
>JASDQU010104774.1:98327-135934 GCA_032191745.1 Picea mariana | reverse complement strand
TCCAGTATGCATTCCATCTGCGGCTTTTCTGCAATCAGCATCTGCTTCTGCCACTGGAGCCCTGGCTGTTCATTACTTCCAGCTCATGTTTCCTCAGCCTTATATGGATATAAGTCTGAGACATTGAATGTTGGAGATATCCCGATGCCATCCGACAACTCAATTTCATATGCATTCTCTCTGAATTTTCTCAAGACTTTGCATGGTCCGATTTTCTTCATTTTCAACTTGTTGTATGTTCCCCTTGGGAACCTTTCTCTCCTCAGATGTGCGAGAACTAGATCACCAAATTCAAACTGAAGTTGTCTCCAATGTTGATCTGCTCTGCACTTATACTCCTTATTTGAATCTTGCAGTCGCTGCTTCACTTGACTGTGAAGTTCTCTCATTGCCTCAGCGAACTCTTCTGCACTAGCGCTGCTAGTAGCAATCTATCTTGAATCCCGCAATTCAGAAACTCCCCTCGGCTGTGTGCCATACACAATCTGAAATGGACTTCTACCTATACTCTGATTCATCAAATTGTTGTATGCAAACTCTGCCTGTGGCAACACATTGTCCCAACTGCTATGGTGCTATGTCACCAAGCTCCTCAATAAATCTTCCAGACTTCGATTTACCATCTCCGTCTGTCCATCCGTCTGAGGATGATAAGCAGAAATAAATGCCAGATTAGTTCCTAGCTTCTTCCATAGCGTCCTCCAAAAATGTCCAATGAACTTAGTGTCTATGTCCGAAACTATAATTTTTGGCAATCCATGGAGTCTAACGATTTCTTTGAAAAACAAGTTTGCGATGTGAGTCGCATCGTTGGTCTTCTGACATGGAATAAAATGTGCCATCTTTGAAAACCTGTCAACCACCACAAAGATCGAATCATGTGCTCTTTTCATCCTCAGCAATCCTAGTACGAAGTACATGCTGATCGCCTCCCATGGCCTTTCKGGTATGGGCAATGGCTGATAAAACCCAACATTCTTCTTTCTGCCCTTTGAATGCTGACAAATTTTGCACCTATCAACAAACCGTTTAACATCCGCACGCATCCTTGGCCAAAAATATGACTCGCTCAACTTCGCGAATGTCTTATCATGACCGAAATGACCTACTAAGCCTCCATTGTGTTTCTCTTTCAACAGTTTCTCCCTCATGGAGCAATTCGGAATGCACAGTTGATTGCCTCTGAACAGCAATCCTTCCTGGATCATATAATCTATCCAAGGGCTCCGATCTCTGAGAACTGGATTCTCCGCTGCTTCATACGCTTCTCCAAAATCTTCATCTCCTGCGTACATGTCCCTGAGATTATCAAAACCCAAAGTTTTGACTCAAAACTCCTACAGCAACAAACATTTCCTGCTCAAAGCATCATCCACTTTGTTAGCAGTACCCGAAATATGCTTGATTACAAATGTGAAATTCTGCATGTACTCTACCCATTTTGCATGTTTATGATTCAACTTCTCCTGTTGAGTCACAAACTATAAAGCATGATTACTGTACAATACAAATTTCCTTGGGATCAAGTAATGCCTCCACTTCTTTAGTGCCTGTATGATAGCATAAAATTCTTTATCATACGTAGAGTATTTTAATTTCGCCTCATCCAGCTTCTCACTGAAATATGCAACTGGTATGTCATCCTAACTCAAGACCGCTCCTATGGCATACCCACTCGCATCACATTTTACTTGAAATGTTTTCTGAAAATCTGGCAACACCAACACTGGTTGCTCTGTGATCTTTCGCTTCAACAGATTGAAGCTCTTTTCAACCTCTGTTGTCCAATGAAAAAACTTATGCCGCTTCTTCACTGTGTCCATCATCGCTACGCTAATTTCACTGAAATTCCTGATGAATTTTCTGTAGAAACTAGCCAAACCATGGAAGCTTCTCACCTCGAACACGTTTCTAGGTGATGGCCAGTTCTTGATTACTTCCACCTTGTCCGGATCCATCCTCAACTCATTAGCCGAAATAACAAAACCCAAGTAAATGAGTTGTGTCTGCATAAATGAGGACTTCTTCATATTGATCAACAGCTTCTCCTGCTGTAACTTCCTCATCACAATGGTCAAATGCTTCAAATGTTCAGCCTCTGATTTGCTATAAATCAGTATGTCGTCCAAATAAACAATGACGAACTTTCCGATGAACTCCCTCAGGACTTCATTCATCAGCCTCATAAATGTACTTGGTGCATTTGTCAAACCAAACGGCATGACTAGCCATTCGTACAGTCCTTCGTTTGTCTTGAAGGCTGTTTTCCACTCATCGCCTTCCCTCATGTGAATTTGGTGGTATCCGCTTTTCAAGTCTATCTTTGAAAAAAAAATTGCTCCACTTAAGCAATCCATCAAATCATCCATTCTCGACAGTAGAAACCTGTACCTGATGGTTATTTTGTTGATCGCTCTTGAGTCGGTACACATCCTCCAGCCTCCGTCTTTCTTCGTACTGAGCACTGTTGGAACAGCACATGGACTCAAGCTCTCCCTGACCAATCCTTTGTCCATCAAATCTTGGACTTGTCTTTTGACTTCCTCATTCTCCTGCGGCGTCAACCTGTACACGGCTTTGTTTGGCAAACTAGCTCCTGGTATGAGGTCTATGTGATGACTCACACTTCTCATCGGTGGCAACGAATGAGGTAATTCGTCCACTATGATATCAGCGAACTCCTCCAGTAGCTCCTAAATCTCAACTGGTAAATCATCCACTCTTGTGCTAGTCAGAACAATTCTCGGCTTTCTGACCACAAAGAATTGTGGATCTTCTTTCTTCTCAACCTCTGTAAGAAGTTCCTTCCCACTCATGAGAAGTACTGTATTGCTTACTTCCGGCTTCACTTCCTTATCCTTTATCGGAAGAAACATATGGGTTCTCCCATTCTTCTCCAGAGTATATGTGTTCATTCTCCCGTCATGAATCACATTTCTGTCATATTTCCATGGCCTACCCAGCAATAAATGACATACATCCATGGGAATAACATCACACAAGATCTTATCATTGTACCCCCCTATCTTGATGTCAACTAAGCACTGTTTGGTGACCTTTACCTGATGTCCCTTCTATAGCCATGAAACTTTGTATGGACTCGGATGATCAGTCATCTCCAGCTCTAGTTTTTCCACCATCTCGGTTGAAACGAGATTATCGGTGCTTCCACTGTCCACAATAACCTTGCATACCCTATCCTTGGTCTTGCAAGCTGTCCTGAACAGTCTGGTCCTTTGCACTGAATTCTCCACCTCCTTCTCAAGTGTCAAAAGGACTTTATGCATCGCAAGCGATCTTCCGCCTTCTGTGTCTTCAGTCTCAACATCACGCCTCTACGCTTCGGTGATGTGAGCTTCCCCTGCATCCTTATTTTTCTCTGGACACTCATATGACTTGTGCCCATTCTTTCCACATGTGAAACATGTGATTATTCCTCCTCTTCCCCTACCTCGACCTCTAGTACGAGGAAGAGTGTTTACATCAGCATAATCTCCTTGCTAATCATTTTGTTGTCCCCTCGGCTCAACATATGGCTGCCTCTGTGAGGTTCCGCCTCTTTCAACCTTACCTTGAGGTTTCTTCCACTCCTCCTTGGGCTTCTGGTATTTTTCCTGGGAAACTGCTTTGCCTCTTGGCTGGCTTCTTCCTCGCCCTCACTGTCCTTGCTTTCGGCTCAGCTTCTCTTCGGCTTTCAGAGCCAATTGGTAAGCATCTTCCACCGTTCAGATGGTTAGCATGCTTAGCTCATCCTGGATGTCGTATCTCAGACCATTCAGATATTTCGCAACCTTCTCATCATCGCTCTCCCGATGACCTGCTCTGATGTTCAGTCGATAGAATTCCTCGATGTATTCTTTCACTGTCATCAGTTTCTATCTCAGGTTCTGCATTCGCCTAAATAGAGTGATTTGGTAATCCCTCGGGATGAACTTTGCCTTCATCTTCGCGATCATTCGATCCCAACTCTTGATCTTCTGCTTGCCTTTGCAGCATCTGTCATCTTGTAGCTTGTCCCACCAAAATGTTGCATGTCCTTTCAAGCGCATAACTGCGTGCCTGAATTTCTTATCATCTTCGACATCTTCATAGTTGAAGTATGTGTCAAGGGCTCTAATCCAATCTAGCAGTTCTTCTGCATCCAGATTCCCCTCGTAAACTGGAATGTCCATTTTCGTCTTCGCACCCATCCTTGCGATGGATTTGATCAACCGCTCGGTTGATGCATCTTCTGCTGTGACCTCTTCTTCATGTCCAGCTTCCTCTTCAACCTCGAAATCACTAAGATCTCCTGCACCAACTCCGCGTCTCTATGTTGTCTCCATCTCCTTGAGCCTTGCTTGGAGATCTCTCATCTGCCGCTCCATTTCTGGATTTCCTGTTGGCCTGCCTCTTCTTCGCACCTCCCTATCCTTCGGGTCAGGTGACTGCCTTTCTCTTCTGGGCGACATGGTGAATTTCTTTCTTTGCTACAGAAAGCAAAGATATTCCCGCTCTGATACCACTTGACGGCAACAGCACTCCTCGGAGCACGACCGCTTCTCCAGGACCTTCTTTTCTCTCGGCCCGAAGAGTGTCAATTCTCTTCTATCTCCCAATCGAAATATCTGCACCCACAGTTCTCTCTGTGATCCCCCTTTCTTTGTTCTATCGGAAGATCGAAACTTCGCGGTTTCGCGAGTTCACTATCGATCACTATCCCCACAGATTCCCGAGATCCAATATATCAGTCACCGCTGACTTTCTCTTCCCTCTATCGAGACCTTAGCTTTATCGCGTCTTCGTGACTCGCGACACCAAGCACTTAAATTTCTAACCTTCGACACGCGAGACGCCGAGATGCCGAACTCGCGATATCCCTTCCTCGCAACTTCGCTACTTGCGAGGTCAAATACCTCATCCCTCGACTCCCAAGGCCCGAGACGTCTATATCCGAAATATCGCTATCTCATAACTTCACTACTCACGAGGCCAATTTATTTCCCCGTCGACTCCCGATACCCGAGACGTCGAACCTCCGATAGTTTACGCCACCTGTCTTCCACTATCTCCTGTGGCCCACACTATTTACGTGGTTGTCGGAATGTCGCACCTCGCACTCTCACGACTTCCATTGCGTAAATTTAGAGTCTTACCTCACGAACTCCCGATAGGCCAATCCATGAGTAGAATCAACGCTCCTCGTGATCCCGATCGACGCTCCTGCCTCCTGAGCTTCGAACTTTCCTCCGCGCTTACGCCGTGTCTTCCTGGCACCCCTGTGAGATCTGACAGCTCACAGAACCTCGCGGATTCTCCACGAAAAATGCTGACCTCCTATCCCTTCTTACGCAATCCCCGAAATGACGGAGTGTCTCCCCTACGAAGACTTGTTCACAAATCTGCGACGCTTCTCCTCAACCTGTTCACGCAATTTCTCTCCGCTGCCTTTCGATAACTTTGAAGGCCTATTCCTCCTGAACTTTCACAACTTCAACTCCCTCAAGAAGAAACTCTTGCACGCACTCCTTGCGGCAAATCTTCAACAACGTCTAAGTGTTGAAGCTTCCGACCCTGCGCACTCCTGCAGCAGTAGTCTTTCAATCCCCCTTTGCTCAGAATCGCAACTTTGAGTCTTCGTCTAGCCTGTGCATGCCTTGCACGGCTCGGGTGCCAAACCTGCACTTCTGAGAACTTAGAACAAAAGTTACCTCTACTTGAACCCTTCTGTCAACGCACTCCTTGCGGACGATTCGACTGCACTCCTTGCAGGAATTCTCTGGTTCAAGATAGAGAAACAATTGAACCTAACTCCTTGTTCTCGCAGACTTCATTTTTCCCATGAAATCACATACACAGCATATAAAAGCAAATGTATGACAGAAAGCAAACATTCATGAGCATATTAACACAAATACACAGAGAATAACACAAGCCATGATTTTGAACCAGAATTCTTTCTATTAATCCAAATATTTGTACATGGGTGTTTTCATACACTTCTCTGCATGCTCTTCTCTTCTGAATGCTCTCATAATCATCTTCTTACAATGTACAAAGGAGGGTGTCTATATCCCGTTTCCCTCTCGAGCTCTATGCTATCAAATCTAGAATTAAATTTCCTATCTAACAACATTAACTCTATTAAATGCCTCATCTACCTAAGGACGTGAGTTATCCGCTCAAAGTCCATTACATATACAAAGTGCGCTTCATTAAATCTACGCATTAATGTTTGCGCAACAATATCAAGGTGCTTTCAAAAAGAATTTCGTGCTAGCTTGCTTGACATGGGCGATGCTCCTGCATCAATTACTCCTAAAGAATAGGTTGTAGCCTTCTCTTCAATAAATTCAATTCACCCTGTACACTTCAATAGGTTGATATGGAAGTGTATAGGTTTGTATAAATTCAAATAGGAATTAAAATTACATATTGAAAAAAAAGGTTTAGAATAACCCTACCATATGATGATTACATTTTTTTGTGTCGACATTCTCACTCCCTTTGATCATCTCTTTTGATTTGGTAGAACCATTTCCTTTCATTGTTTGACTTTTAATGTCAAGTTATGACATTCAAAAGTCTCCCCCCTCAACTCTATGTTCAACAATCTTGTTGAAAATGGACTATATGTTGAATGGGAAAACTAATAGTTATGATGGATGATGAGTATTGGGTGTGACCACTAGATATCATATACGAATTAAACAAATATAATAACTTAAAATCAAAATGATTGTAATGATACATAATTTCTATCATATTTGAGATGTGATGTGTTAAAATCATGGAAGAGACTGAAAATTGCTTGATATTTTTGAGGTTATTTCCTTTCCTTTAATATTTGGCATGCATTATAGGATATTTCATTGCATGTTTATAGATTTTGTAGTGAAAAATCTATTCATAGTGAACCCTTAGCTTGTAGAAAACCCTAATTTTTTGTAATGGAGAATTTTATAGAACAATTATAGCTTTAGAAATCTATAGGATCTTGTTGATCAATGCATAGCTATAGGTTGAGAATTTTTTGAAATATTTTGGTATGTTGCATTGTTATAACTTGATAATTTTGCGGAAGCATGTATTTTCTTTGAGAGTTCTTATAGGATGAAAACTATGTAGTGAAGTTGCAAACATTGTCTTGGACTATAAATTGAGATATGTATAGACTATGTATATTGGATTTTCATGCATAAAGGATGTGATATATTCATAATTTATGGAAACGGATAGATAACTTAGTGCAGAATACATGTTTTGTTTCCTTGGAAAAAACCATAAGTTTATTCATATTAAGATAAAATTACATTTCTCATATGCATTTAAACATTTCTATTATGTTCAAAAAAGAAAGGGAAATAACAAATTCACTTTTGGAATTTGTTTTATAGTCTAGAATATTACAAATGTTGGCTTCCACAAGGGAGAAAAAAAACTTGTCTCTGAAAAACACTCGGAGTTCTAAACATAGATTTCTCAAAATGGTTTTAAAAATTTTCTCTCTAGATAATTAAAATAAACCAGTAATCCTCCTAAATCTATGATACATCAACAAGCTCCTCCATCAAGAATAAACTCAAAAAAAGTGTGATGGAAATATTTAGAGCGTTATTTATCCTTGAGCTCTCGAGTATGCCATTGTCCATTCTCTAGTTGCAGCCCAACCTTTGAAATTCCATCCACTTCTCTATTTCTTTCCCTGTCGATGTCATGAAAAATGATTGAGTTAAAAAAATAAATTGAATGCTTAAGTCTCATAAGAATTGTCCTAGAGATGTAGTAATAAACAACAAGTGATAACAATTATGTGAAAGAAACTCAGTGAACAAAATCATACCTTCTCTTGCCAAAAGAAATAAGTAGGAAAATTCAAAATTAGTCCTAAAATATAGAGATCACAACTAAGGTCGGAAGAGCCTTTCCTAATGTATAGTTGGAGAATATTCACTTTGTGTCATGTTCCTTGAATTTCTAATGTATTGGGATGAACGCATTTTTTGCACATGATATTGTTCTCTTGTCTTTTACCAACATGCCCGAAGGAAATCATTAGTAAGTAAGAAATTGTTTATAAAATGAAGAAATATAAATCAACTATAAAATTATGACCCTTCTTTCGTTGTGAAATAATTTGAAGTCTTCCTCAGGGCTTGATTCCTCTTCGAATTCAAGGTGTATTCTAACTTCAAACAAAGTCCAGTTTTCTTCCATGGATAGGGTTTTGAAATGGGCACCATCCTTCAAAACATCAATGGATATCAGAGGAAAATGGGTGCCATCAATGTTGTCTTGTTCTATTGGCATCCAAATCCATTCCATGTTATCCCTTATCTGCCTAAAACATTTAAAATTAAAAGAAAGATAGAGAGTTTGTCTCGGTATTGAATATCTACAAGTTAAAGAGGTTGAAAAAATAGTTAGAAAGTGATGTAAAACTTTATGAAAATCAAATAAAAGGAAAAATCATAATTGTAAAACATTACCTAAAATGAAGTGTCTCTACACTCAACACACATTTTATTTGCTCTCCATTCACAAGATGTAATCTTGTATTCCATCCAAAGTAAAATAAGTTACATAATAACATGTCAGAGGGGTTTGTGCAAGAATATGTATTCTTAATCATTTGAATCGAGTTCTCTTCTTTGAAAACTTCAGAAAAAAACTAAAAATGGTAAGTGCATACCAAAATTATCACATGCACCTCCCTTCTCCCGCATACCAGATTGAATTTCAAAAACTAATTTTGAACGTATGCAATAAATTGATGTTGGATTAGAATTTGGTAAGCCAACTTCACAAAGTGTGGGTAACTTGGCTTCTTCAATTCGTGTTACCCTTTTACCACTTGCAAGAAAGTAATTGTACTTATAAAACCAGACCCCTTCTTCCCTCAATGCTGTGGAATTATTTCCCTCATAGAGTATCTCTCCTATTTGTGAATGAAAAACATGCAAAATATTGGTAATACTCTCCACGAGCTGCCATTCTTCAAAATAAGTAATGCACAAACCTAGACAAAAAATATATAAACCACATTAAGCATGCATTTAAGCTAGGGCATTCATATTTTAATACTCGAATACGAAATTAGAAAAAATCTTCAATGCTTGTAAAATGACGAACCCTTACAAGTTAGTCCAATTTGAGGAAAATTTTCTTGGTTGGCAACAAACTCTTTGAGGATGTCCCTGCGCTCATACACATGAGCTATGAGCACCTTCTTCACCTTTTCACCCTGTTGTCTCCTCTTAAATTCCCTTACTACACCTTTCCGATGGGTTTTTAAATCATCCAATCTTCTTTTCTTTGCCCAAATTCGATTCCTTGATGGATGCAAAGTAACCCAAGATCCAATGGACACATTTAATTCAATCCATTTATCCATTTCATCCTTTGTATTTTCAACTATAATAGTTTCCAACTTTTCTGAAGATCTACAAGTGTCCATTTCGCTGCAAGAAAGATACAAAGGATCCATAGGAAAAAGTTAACAAGAAATTCAATTCAACAACATTGCAGACTAACTAAAATGGAATTCATATATGTCTTGATGTTTAATATATTTCTTCTTTTAAGCACTAGTAATGAAAATTCAGAGCAGATTTATGTCCATGTTCAAGTGCCAACTAATTGTGTATTTATTATGTACATTGTTGAATAGCAACCAAAATGTCTATGACCAACTTAGTTTGACCTCCTCAAAAATATGGTTATCCAAGAAATATATAAGGATTAACATGGTGCTAGGGGGTTTCAGGAAAAGCTCCACTCATGTGCCACCACCTCTGTAATCTCTGCATTTTTTCCTATTTCACATTGGAAGTTGTCATAGACCAATGGTGGAATGATCAAAATTGTGACAAAGTGTTTATGCTCGTTTTTAGACATGGTGATTGAATAGTAGATATGAGAGTCTGAGAAAATTCACCAAATTGAAGGGATTTGGTTTTTGCACAACTTGTTCCCCAATAACATAATCCAACACGCATCAATAAATTTAATACCAACATCATACAACAATCTCTATAAGGGATGAACCGGAATATTGATTTATGTGCTTTTCAACATGCATATAAAATTCTCTTAAAATTGTAGACCCCATTATAATAATTTTTTTGGAAAAATGATATGATATTTCCTTGCACTCAATTTTCAGTAGTAGGATCAATGTTGTGACCCTTATCATAGAGGCTCAAGACATGGCATTGTTAAATAGTATCTCTCCATCCTTTGTTTTTCAAAAGAAAAAAATCGCATTTTCAATTCAACAAGAGAATAAAAAGGACATTCTTCATGTCACTGTATAGGGAAGTTGAGAAAGCACTAAAATCACTTCTTTGTTTTCTAAGATTTACTAGGCAAAAAATAGCCACGAGACCTCAAAATTTTAAAATTAGTCACTGAGTAAACCCCATCATACTACATTGTAGCAGCACTAAAATCAATATATTCCTATCAGTTCGGAATATATAAAGATTCTAGACCTCCAAAAAATATATAACACACATCTCTAGAAAGATAAATAAGAAGGAAGGTTGGGGTTATCCATGAAGTTGGGTAAACACTTACCCTCTCATGGATCTATTGTGCAAGGATTGAAGAAGTTTGAAAACTATAAATCACGTTAAATATGAAGAAAAGAAGATCGATCGTATCTTTCCCCTTTCCGTCGAAGGAAGGAAATCGTAGTTTTTGGTTCAATGATGACTTGTGCTCTGAACAATCACATGTGCACATAGGTATTTCACCTACCTCCCAATTGACCTTCTTATTGATTCTAGTTCCAATTGGCTTCACCAAGACTCATTCCAACTTCGGAGACATTGCACTTGATACAATTGATTGAGTGGCATCAGTTCCAAAGCATCCAAACCTAAAACAGAACGTTGATCAATGATTGGTTCATTCCAGAGAAAGGAGGAAGATGACCTGGCCAAATTGTTATGCAGAGCAATCTACTCTAAACAAAATTGAAAACGCTCCAAAATAAAAATAAAAAATATAATATAATTTTATATATATCAATTTATATATCTCTATTTATAACAAAAGTGTTGTCCGTGTGAATATTTTTGTAAGTAATAAACCCAGGAAAATCCTTTTTTTTTTTAAATATCCAGAAAAAGCCGCGTTTAAAAAAAATAAAAATTAATTACTATTAAGAACAAAAAGTGTGAATGCATTCATAAATATCAATGTGATACACGATCTCTCATTTATTACAACTACTAGAAAATTGGTTAGCATATTAATTCCACTCTCCATATCCAAGATGATTTCGGGCAGCTTGGGCAACGATCACGCTTAGGGAAGATAAATTATATTAATAAAAAATACACCTCTCTCCAAATAATATAACAAAACATTGCCTTCGATATGCACCTCTTTTGAATATTTAAGCGTTTTGATTGGCTATTAGTATATGACATGGAATCCGTATTAGGGATTAGGGGAACATTTAATAGCGAAATTTCCCCTAATGGATGCCTTTGGTGTGAAAAACAAGTGGTTTTTATGGATAATTTATTACAGTGAACTATTATTTTTGACACTTTGACTTTCTAGCTAAGAACTTCATTTCGATATGGCATAAAGTTTTTGAGTTTTGTAAATGTTATAGTTGATGATATGTGGCACTGACAATTTCTTTTCAATGCCATAATTATATGTTTATAGATTTCCAATTATGATTATGATGCATTTGGTATAATTTCACCATGGATAGTTTCATAGCTGCTTTATGCGATTTTTTGTGTGTTATTTCATTGGTTGGCTCAGTTTATGGATATAACATTGAAGGGATAAGTGGATAAATTTGATGGTAGGTGGCATGTGTTCTTTTACATTTTTTATTATGCACTTGTGAAGTATTTGTATCTTGAAATGGTACTCTCGGATTGCCATGATGTTGATATTTGAGCATATATTAGAGGCACCAAATACTATGTCATTTGAGGGAATTATAAGGATGATGGCATGGTCAAATACTTAAGTTTCAAATCTAACCATCCAAGTTAGTTTCTATGGCATGAGAAGGATTGAAATTCAAAATCATTGGACCAAAAAATATTAAAAGGTTGGGAATGGGGATACCTCTGGCTTAGGCTTGGTGATCTCATGTCTCTTGTGCTTACATTGGCTTAGGGATACCTAACTTAAGTTTAGAACATAAAGACATAATATAAATATCTTCACCAAAATGACTTTACATTATTTATATTTTATATTTATTCAAAAACAAATCATAATTTCTTAACTATGAGTTTTAAACTTTTGAAGTGAAACAATACACACAAATTCTTAAGAAAAATGGAAAGAACAAACCCAGAAACCCTTAATCAAGAAAACCAACAAGAGTCGCACCTCTATATTCTTCATTGTATTAACTTGATTATACATAATGCAATATTCTGGTATTCTACAACGTCCAAAAAACTAATATGTTAACCCAAATTAGATTACAACCCCGGTCCCTTAACTGGGATTAGATTACAATGGGACGAAAAATACAAAATAGACCAAAAACAACCCAAAAACAATATTCAGGGGTTTTACCCCCGAACCCCCAAATTCTTTTTAAAAGAAGGGAAAGGGAGAACCAATCATCACTTACTCCAGCATTAAATCTTTGCTAAAAAAATTCATTAATTCATTGTAGTCCATTTGAGTATAGTCAACATACCTTATGATTGTTTGTGATTGCATAAAGCTTGTCATGTTATTATTTTGTTGAATGAAATTCATAGCCTCTTGACAAAGGTATAAGAACTTTGTTGGTTAGTTTTTTACTCGTTGCTTGCTAAGTATTGTCACTAATCAATGGCATATGTGCAAGTTTTACTTCTCAATCCATTCTAGTTGGGTGTCCTCCTAGAAGATTTCATCTACCCCTTGGGGTACATGGTTCTCCATAATGAATGCTTAGTTGAAGTTTGTGTGCAATTTTGGAAATGCCCATGTGAAATCTAAATCCTATGGCCTATTTATATCTTATTTTAGAAAGGCCCCAACAAAGTCTTTACTTACAAAGCAAGATTCTCATTCTTCAAAACTTTAACAATCTTAGATTCATTGATGTATATCATTTTGGATTGAATTTTCATTGTAATTGGAGTCCTTTGAGAAATACTATAATTTCAAGGTCTCTTTTCTCTCGTATTTAAATTCCTTTGCTATTTCATGTATGCTATGTTTATTTATTGTAGTTGTTTTACTTTTACTTTGCACTTAATAATAAATAGAATAAGATATAAGGATGATAAAGAAAAGGGCATTTCATTTCTTTAGTTTTGATGTTTAACTATGTTTGGTTTTGTTCGTTTTCTAAATATGTTGGATACATTAGAAGGAGAGTATCATAACTTTAAGCATTAAAGTTAAGTCATAATAAACCCTTGAAAGTGAATTTCTGAAAGCAAAATACATTTTGCAACTGCTTTCTACTTTTCGCATTTGGGAGGAGATGTGAAGGAGTTCCAATACTCATGTATTTCAAGATTGCTTGGGTCACGTTTTGCCATAACTTGATTTTCAATTCATGACTATTAACTAAAAGAAATGAAACTATTCTTTTGAAAATGATCATCGCTTTAAAAAATCACATAACTTATCATAAGAGGTATTAAACTACTAGGCATGACCTAACGAACATGTTCATATGCTTGATGCTCGCACAATCATTTTGAGCATCAACAAAGAGCAACCAAGGAGGTGGTTCACTCGATGCCAAATAACGTTTATGAGTGGAGAGGAGATTTATACTTATTAAAGTTGATAAGCCCCTTAAGGAGTAAAGGTTGGGAGACTAAGTTAATTTCTCTTATCCACCGCCCACCCCAACACCCCTTGTTCCACAAACCCATATTCATATTCTATCATGTCAATCCCCTTCATGAACATGTTTTAAGGAGTCCCCTAAGAGTATAAATGTTATCATATCAATTCTCTTAATGGACATCATTTAAAGAGTACAMGTGTTCAATAATGTACCCAATGAAGATAAAGGTGAAKTAAATTGATGATGCAACAAAAAGAGACCTTTGCATGGCAAGAACTAGAGGATTCCTACARAACAATGATGGGAAAAGTTTATTCATATATCTAAAATTCATTAACAAAGCCTTAAATAATCAAGTGGAAGCCAAGCTCTTAACGATGAGATTGTTGATATTATGGTAGCTGCGAGAGGTATTTACCTCCACGTGTAACCCTGACGAGAATAGAATATTTCAKGAAGCAAAAAGAAACCCTAAAGCATTAAACATAACCCTAGAAGACAAGTCGGCTCAAGGAAATATTAATATTAAGTATTTAGCATCCAGAATGAGAATTCGGCCCAAAYAGCTCAGGAAAATAGTATAAATACAAGTAGCCAGACCTCATTTTGTACCAAACAGCTTGAAATTTCAGCTAGGAAGAGGTGCGCACTGTAGAAATTGGGCAAGTGYGCAAGTCTAGGGAGAAGYTGCAGYCGGCAGCTGCTACAATCTGTATTCATTGTTTAGGCTCGGACTTTCTATTGGTTATGGTTGGACTTTCTGATCAGTCTTGGTTATCTTTATGCATTAGTTGTGGTTGGCTATTAGTTTGCTTCTGAAATCATTCTCTGTCAAGGTTAAGGTGCTCGGGGGTGGCTTCGACCTATGGTTGGGTGACAATATTGTTATATTGTCTATGGTTAAATAATCACATCCATTACTTTCTAACAAGGTATGGGCCCACCCTATCTTCAAACAGTCTAACCGCTGGAAGATAGATTGGGAGGATTTGCTCAGTTACAGATGCAGTTGCAGCCAGTTTTTGTCACAGCAATGAAACCCTAACTCTCTTGTTGAGGCACCTTAAGTGAAGAGATTGACCTAATTTTTGGATAGCCTAGTGCACCTCCTGGTATTCTCAGCAAGCCAAGACGTCAAGTTTGAGTTTTTGGTCAAAGTCAAAGGTTAACCAAGTCAAAGTAGTTATGACTTACTCTATGAAGTCAGAAAACAAGTTAGAAGGGGCTTATAACTTCAGAGCGTAGAAGACAAGGATTGACCTCATCCTTACCAAGAATAAAGTGTTGGATATCGTGAAAGAAAAGATCATGGAACCACAGTTCGAAGAAGGAAAAGAGAAGGAACCTCAGAACATTGCAGTTATGGAGAAATTCAAAGACAATGACATCAATGCCATGAGTATCATAGTGGACTCAATAAAAGACCACTTGATTCCCTACATCTCCCATCTTGACTCATCTAAGAATATGTATGATGCCCTAACAAACCTCTTCTCAGTCAGGAACATTGGACAAGTAATGAGTCTAAAGAATGAGTTATGTGACATGAAAATGAATGATGATGACAGTATAACATCATACCTTGTGAGAATCTCTCAGTTAAGAGATCAAGTACAAGCTATTGAAGAAATCATTTCAGAGAAGGAACTGGTAAATATAGTACTCAATGGTCTTCCCAAGACATGGGATGCATTTGCCGAAAGCATGAACACATGGAAGGAGTATCCCACATTTGAAGAACTTTGGACTTGTTTTGCACAAGAAGAATCAAGGATTAGTGCAAAAGAGAAACCCCAAAAGAAATTCGATGATCAAGCGTTCACAGCAAGGTTCAAGAATTTCAGGAATAAAAAGAAGTTTAGCTCAGGGAAGAAACAAAATCAAGAGAAAGATATGTCAAAAATACAATGCTTCAACTGTCAAAAATATGGTCACTACAAGAATCCTTGTCCCGAGTTAAAGAAAATGAAGTAAACACACGAAGCATCAGTGGTCGAAGAAAGGGAACCCTCAAAGAAGGCCAAGCAGGATAAAACAAACTTCTTCTTCTAAGACAAGGTAACAATATTCTTCATAATTCTTGTACATACCATGTTTACAAAGTTTTTGTACATATCTTGCGTATCTATTTCTTAGAAGATAAGATGTTCAAAAAGAAACAATACCTATGGAAGAACAACAAGATAAGGATTGTTATCACGATGACTACAAGTCAGGAAATACACATGAAAGGATGAAGTACATCAACAACCCCTGGTAACAATTCATGTGGAAGCTATTAACATAAGTAACAGCTGCAAGATAAGCCGAAATCAGTTTCAAACATGAAGAAACCTAGAAGAAGTAAAAACAGAAAGAAGTCAGGAATCAAGAGGAAATTGGAAAAGACTTGTGACACTTTGCATAAGGAAATAAAAATGCAGACGGAAGCGTGGACTCTCTTAGATGGAGGGAGCCGATTATATAATTCCAAAAGAAGAGCATGTATTCATGCATGAAGCAAGGATTAGGATGGAGTTAATCCTAAATAATATGATCCATTGAGGATTATGAAATATCTATCCACATTCCCATCAATGGTAGCAACCATGAAAAGCAGCACGTGTTCAAATTGACTTTAGAAGAAGTTTTCTTCGAAAAGAAGCCTTAAAGTATCCCTGGTTGTCCATCCATGATCCTATGATGAAAGGAAGAAGTCAGAATATTCAGGGCATGGAATCTATAGAAAAATCCATGGACCCAAGAGATAAAGAGAAACATGAAGAAGAACATGAAGATTCCAAGTAGGAAAGAAAAAGCGAGAACAACTAGTCATTATATCAAGAATCACAAGACTACGAGCTTGGTCTGAACTCACTAGAAACAATCAAGCAGAAGAAATGGAAGTTGTGATGAAGAACAATGTACAGAAGACTTATGAATGGAAGCATTACGAGATCCAGAACTAAAGGTTCTCCCAGATGGAGGGAGAAGACTATGATGATAGCTTGTTCCAGTGACCAGACATACCTCTACCTGAGCCATTATATCTCCTGCATTATCCATGGGTTGGAGTTTACATCAGATGAATGTAAGGATTGTTCTCCTCAACAGAGTAATGGAACAAAAAAGCTTATGAAGAGCAACCTCAACGTTTTGAGGTATACTAAAAAGAGACCCTTGTATGTAGATGGAAAAAGATCTTGTATGGAATCTGGATTCAAACAACTTGGTGCAAAGCCTCTCATGCACAACAGAAGCGTGGTGAAAACTTTTTATAACAGAGATATTGTATCAAAATGGTTACTCAGAAGTCCAAGATGATGGACTGCTAATCCATGACAAACTCTCATGATAACAGAAGAAGTGCCACTTGGATATGTTCCAGTTTGAGTCTTGCCACGATGTCATGAGCTAGTGGGAAACAAAGAAGGTGAATCCAACCATGATATAATGTAATGATCAGAGATATATGAAGCCTTCAGAGAAAACCAGTGTTCCAGAAAGACCAAGGTACATTGAGATCAAGCATTACATTCTCCGTGATGAGGTCCAGAAAAGAGAAGTGGTTCTCCAATATATCTCCACATATGAGCAGATAGCAGATATTTTGGTAAAGCCTCTGTCCAAGATGAAGAAATTTGCATACTCAAGAAACAAGCTAGAGCTCATGGAGACGACTTCCTTATTGAAAAGAGAAGAGATGACTCCCAGGTTGGGAGGAAGCACTGATGTGTTAATGATTTATGGACAGTCATTTTTCAGTTCAAAAAATGGTCCAAGATGAGCAGTTCCTTTCCAGTTCGGAAAGTGGTTTAAGATTTCTGAGGGACGGGCATTTTTCCTCTTCGGAAAATGGTCCAGATTGGATGGTCATTTTCGTAATGAAAATGGTTCGATAGATTGTTGATGTACCATAGATAGTGATTCCCCTTGTGGCCAGTGTAGGGGAATGGTCTAGGACAATCTTTCTTCTTGATAGACACTCTCGGTAGTGGTCAAGTAGAATGGTCTGCCTCGCTATGCAGTGATTCTTTCGAAGTTCACATTTGTGAGCAGTTTCGAAGAATGGTCCGTTTGGAGGTTGGTGCAGGATAGTCATTTCCTTAGGAAATGGTCAGGACAGTCATTCCCTAGGGCAGACTCATTCTCTCCAAGTTGCACTTTGTTTAGTGTCGGAGGAATGGCCCAATTAGGTGAATGGTCCAGGTTCAGTAATCAGGGACAGGCATTCCCTAGGGTAGACTCATTCTCTCCAGGTTGCACTTTGTTTAGTGTCGAAGGAATGGCCTAGGCTCATAAATCAAGACAGTTATTCTTCTATGCTTGAGAAGAATAGTCTAGATGGCCCATGGCTATTGTTTTACTTTCTGAGGGCGGATACTCTTCCAAATCTCATAGATGTGAGGGGAAAAATGGCCCAGATAACTTAGTTTATATCATGATATTGTTTTTTTGTGCAGGTTGATATCAGATGATATGATTGCTATGGAGATTGTATGTCTTTGGATAGTAGATGTATGCTAGTGTGGTGGATGTGTTTTGCTGGTTGTGACTCTGTGTCATTGATTAAGTGGTTGTGTGCTACTTGGTGTGGTAGTGTACCATTGAATTGTAGTTGTGTACTACTATGGATAGACACAGTTGTGTTCTATTGAATAACATTGTTTTGATTGCCATGAAGACTATCAGTAGTGTTGAAAATGATTATCAGCTAGATAGATGATCAGTGTACTGATGGACAGACATTTTCCAAACGAAAAATGGTCCGGAACATTTATTCTTCTAGGACGTATGTCTGGATTAGAAGAATAGTCCTTGTAACCCATGGCGTGGCTTCCAGCATCTGTTGGAATAATTATTCTTCTAGGACATACGCTCGGATTAAAAGAATGGTTCTTATATCACTCTTTGAAGTGAATGACCTTTTCAGCATCATGCTTGATTACTCAGATGGAGTATGGTTTTGAGAGATGATGCAGTGAATATTGTTAGATGACACTGATAGTGGTGATGGTGCTCGTGATCTAATCATGAGATAGTTTGTATGGCTATGATGATGCTACCAGATGAATGGTATGTTGTGATCAAGACCATTGCCTTCAATACCTCCCTAGCTAGGAGGGAGTGTTGATAATATGATAGTTGTGGGAGGTATTTACCTCCACGTGTAACCATGACGAGAATAGAATACTCTGGGAAGCAAGAAGAAACCCTAAAGCATTAAACCTAACCCTATAAGACAAGTCAGCTCAAGGAAATAATTAATATTAAGTATTTACCATCCAGAATGAGAAGTCGGACCAGACAGCTCAGGAAAACAGTATAAATACAAGTAGCCAGACCTTATTTTGTACCAGACAGCTCAAAATTTCAGCTAGGAAGAGGTGTGCACTACAGAAACTGAGCAAGTGCGCAAGTCTGGGGAACAGCTGCAGCCGACAGCTGCTGCAATCTATATTATTGGTTTAGGCTCGAACTTTCTATTGGTTATGGTTGGAATTTCTAATCAGTGTTGGTTATCTTTATGCATTAGTTGTGGTTGGCTATTGGTTTGCTTCCGAAATCATTCTCTGTCAAGGTTAAGGTGCTCAAGGGTGGCTTCGGCCTATGGTTGGGTGACGATATTGTTATATTTTCTATGGTTAAACGAGCACATCCATTACTTTCTAACAGAGATCACAATTTGTAAATCACAAGGCTTCCATTCCATCAAGATAGAAAGGAATTCCAAGCTTCTCAATGACATCCTCAATGCCAAAGAAATCAATAGCAATTGGCTCATCAAAAGGAGGACTTAACAGTTAAAATAGGGATCTATAAAAATGAACATTATCATTCCCCAACAAGCCAACTAGTGTTGGCAAATAACACTAGTAAGTAGAGAAGATACGAAAGTTGTTAATGTTGACATGCCCCTTGGTGATCTAAAGGTTGGCAAGATAAATTAATTCCTTTTATCACACGAAACTCCACTCCCCCACCATATTAATTCAAGATTCATTGCACATGACTACCTTATTAATCCATGATTCATTGGGCACAATTTGATCATGGTTGGATGTGTGAAGTAGGTGTGGCACGCATGGTAAGGCTCAAACAAGTATATCTATATTAACCCTTAAACCCACCATCATTTCACTCATTAATGAGAAAATATAAAATGCTTATAGTATAATAACCTAAGGATTATTCCATTTATTTCATCTATATGAGCAAAGATGAAACACTAATGCTATAATATCATGAGGTTCATTTCACTCATTAACGAGTTAAGATGAAATGCTTATGGTATAATCACTTGAGGTTCATTCCCTCTACATCTACATGAGCTTCAGAAAACATGGACCCTTTTACTCAGTTCAAATGATGAGGGCAAAGAAAGAAGCCTCCAATATAGACTCTAAAGCAATGGAGGAGGAAAACCAGATAAATTGGAGCAAGGTTGTGTCAACTCTAGAGGCGATGGAGAAAGCAATTGGGAAATGTCAACATGAGGCTGATAATGGTTTGGAGTTCAATCATGAAAAGTAGCTACAAGGTTTTGTGGTGCTTCAAATGTTGAACTAAAATTGGAGATTCTTGGGAAGGTAGAAAAAGATAATACAAATGCCATTGAGAGGAAACTAAAAAGGAGGGAATCTCTTGGGAAGATCCCCTAAATGATCACCTTGAGTTAATCATATTTCCATGAACCAAGGAATTGATAACTCAAATATATTAGACAATCAAGAACACATAGCAAACATCATGACCATGATCTTCATGAATAGAGAGGTCCATTTGTGGATGATTCAACACTTACTACCAACCAAATCAAAAGCCTTTCCTAGAGAAGCAAGTCACACTAGATGTGTGAAAGAGTTGCAAGCCCATTCGAGTACAAATAAGAGCTCATGATGAAATTCAATCCTCGGCTCTATAAGTTAAATATTGCTTTGTTGTAAAAATCGTACTCATGCAAATATACGCACAAAGATATTAGAACAAGAAGCTTGTCTGTTAATTTCTGTTATGCAAGTTTGATGAGGGTAATTTGGTTCACCTGTAGTAAGTCACTAAAATAACAAAAAAACTTTCAAACCCTCTCATAAATCCATTGCCTAGTGAAATTTTGCGAATATAATATCCCTTTCCTTAGCAAAAAYTTAATTAAGAAAAAAACCATTATCTCATTAATGACAACATTTATGGTGTGCATATATTTAAAAAAACTAGATTTTCTTTGGGTGAGCAACAATTTATCAAGGATGTCACAATTTCCTAAAACAAATTGGATGGAGAYGGCATAGTCACTCTGACTTGCATCTTTAAAGCTATACAAAAATCTTGGCATSATAACTTCACATGTGCAAGGAAAAAGCATTGTAAGAGCAAGGAGATTGTTACACAATAAATGACAAATATTATTTAAATAATTTGTAATAATAATAGGTGATACATAATAAATAAAAAGCATTGTAAGAGTAAGGAGATTGTTATACAATAAATGACAAATATTATTTAAATAATTTGTACTAATAATAGGTGATACATAATAAATAAATACGAACATTGTTGAAATGCACAAATAATCATTCAATTAATTTATTTACTTTTCCTTCATCACATAAATCTTCTTGCACAATATCTAACTAAATTATTATAATATTCTTCTGATTTATCATACTCCACTACATAAATCTTCTTGCAAAAATCTTCTTACACAGTATAATAAATGGATATGAACATTGTTGAAATATACAAGTAACCATTCACTTCAACCTATTTTACTTTGCCTTCTGCTTCATCATATAAATCTTCTTCTAACTAAATCATTATAATATTCTTCCATTTCATCATTCTTCGTTATATAAATCTTCTTCTCCATCATATAAATCTTCTTCTAGCTAAATCATTATAATATTCTTCCATTTCATCATTCTTCATTATATAAATCTTCTTGCCTATTATCATGTTAAATAATTAAAATATTATCAAGTTATGTTAAATAATTAAAATATTATCAAGTTAAATAGTTAAAATATTCTTCTAATTTTTCTAAATTAAACATCCTAAACTTTTAAAAATATATATATATTATCCAAAGCTAATCTTCAAAACTAATGTTATAGACTAAAATGTCAAGATATTTAAATAAACACAAATAATTTAATTTGTTATCAACTTTTTTGAGATATTATTTATCAAGTCTTAAATCTATGTTTCCTTTCCAATTTTTAATATTTTCCTTACCGCTTTTTGAGATATTATTGAAATTATTCTATATCAACCTTTTTGGAAATTAATCCACATAACCTATTATTAAAATAAGAAACACTTTGGAATATTACTTTATTGTGTTTAGTTTCATTTCACTTTTCTGAAAGTTTGTTGTGCTTAGTTTCTTTTCACTTTACTGAAATATATTTTCTTCCACTTATTAAGATATTATTTTATCACGTCTGAACTTTATTTTCTTTCCACTTTTGAAACATATTTTCTTCACTTTTGGGGACGTCTGAACTCTATTTTCTTTCCACTTTTAAGATATATTTTCTTCTCAGTTTTTGGAATATCTTTTATCCGTCTTGACATCATGAGTTTCTGGAAGTTAATCTACATAAACTACTATATTAAAGTTGGATTGATGTCATGGAAAAGGATGTAGTGGTCAGGGTGTAAAGATAGTTTGCGTATTGAAAACCAGGTTGGCTTATGTTGATTCTCTTGGTTCAGAGGTGGATCAATACAAAAGCTTTTTTCTGTGAACGTTGATTATCTCATCTCTTCTCTGACATGGTGGTTCAACTTTTTGATGAGACAGCAGAGGTCGGTCCATCCTCAACCCAATAAGAAACAGCAAGAGGATTAAAGAGATAAACATACCCATCTCGTATCATATCAAGTTAAAGGTCATGTGAATTCAGTTTTTTCTATACCATATGAACATTATATGTGCTGACTAATATAATCCTCTTGTCATTTTTGGGCTAAACAGAACAGGTTGGCCTAGGGAACAGTTCTCGCATTCTGTGCTACGCCCCATCCCCAATAAATACCAACAATGGATGCAGTGCCTGCTCATATAATTACATTTGTAGGTATCCTGCATGAAATTGAGTCTTGAAGTTAAGTACATCTGTAGGTATTCTACTTGAAACTGTGTCTCGAGGAAGTTGCTTGTCAAATGCACACTAATAATTCACCATTAACACAAACAATGCCCCAATTCAAAATGGTTACAAACATTTCTTTTGGTTTCTACATTCTTAGAACACTATTTTTAATGATCAGCACCAGGTTTCCATTTGAGTCTACAGACAAATGTATCTATATATCCGTATTCCATCAACAGAGATTTGTCTCAAGTTTGAAAACCTACAGAATATACTTTTTCCCCAAAATAAATAATTATCCATTTATAGCCCTCAAGCTTATGAATGTATATAATAGGAAAGGATTGCATCATGCAAAGACCCGTATGCCAAGAAACGTAGGCACTTGCATGAAAGAACTCATGAATCATGATTCTAAAAATATTATTATCCAAACCTGAGAAATGTTTCTCAATTTTTCTCGGATCCAAAGCAGAAAAATAGCATACATTTAAAATGGATACTTCAAACTGGAGTTTCTCAAATGTCAAGAGTTCCGAGTGTTTGATCAAAGCTCTCCTCTGAGGCTTGCAGAGGAGAGAATCTACCAGTTGTCTCTAAAATATGAATTGGTTCTGGTGCTCAATCCAATTCTATGCTTCAACAAAGCTGTTGGAAAGAATACGAAAGCTGGTATTTCACAGGTCTGGAAGACACATCATTCAAAGCCATAACTGATGAGTCACCAACTTCTCAAAGCCACATCAGTTCTGCATAAAAATAAATGAAGACATCAAAGCCAACCAAATTCCAATATGCAGAATGAAGATTACCTTGACCAATTGGAGAATATGAAGCCATTCAATGCTTCCAGTAAATGTGCTCACGTCGCCAACTAGGTTGCATTGACTCAAGGCTTGAGCATAAGAACTTGGAAGATGAATGTATGAGGTAAAGGACTACTAAAAAATATTGCAGACATAGAGAGACCAACTAGACCCCAGTAATTTCAAGGTGCACTTGATAATGCATAATAAATAAAATAATAGCACTTAGATTGTACAGATGATAACTAAAAGGAAGGATGCTGACAAGTAAATAGAGGTGAAATTACATGGCTTCAGCACAAAATGGCATCTGGTGAAGGGCCACTCATGACAATGGACAATAAAATCACAGGCCTTAACAGTAACTAGAGAACCAAGGAGTATAGAAGTCTCCCAAATCAAGTTACAAATAGAACTCTCACAGAATAATGGTTTCTGATGGAATGTACAAACCAATCAAACCAAATTCACTAACTACAAGCCTAAAGGAAGAAGATAAGCATACTAGGACACTGAGGATGCATTTGACATAGTAACATTAAAAACTGGAGTAAATCTAGCACAAACAATAGGCTGAAAGGGGCAATGCTGAACAGTAAACAGAGGCAAGCCTCACAAAGGAGTTATTGGTTGAGACTGCACAAGGACCTCGCTGAAGAAATGGTTATGAAGGTCAAGGGACTTAAGAAGACCACCCAAAAGAGGAAGAGAAATGTATGCCTCGATCAACATGGAAAAAAGCATCTTTTTCATAGGAGGAAACAAAGGCTAATGAAATTTCTAGTTACAATGAAATTCATTCAGCCTTATCCAAGGCAAACTGGTGACTTTGACAATTATGAAGAGCTTCATAATGTTCATCAAATTCCAAACAGCTCTGGTCACAACTATCATGAAGAAATTATCTGCTGCTTATTGGTCGATAACCTGAACAGACAATGTTAGCTTGGCTTATGCACCCAGTTGACAGGATAGACAGCTGGTTCACATTTAAACCAGGGGAGCCTGTCAACATTGCAAAAAAGTAAAGCCCACTTTTCTTCTTGAAGTGGAAATGTTATGCATCTGGTCCTAAATTTTCAACACCAGAAGGCTGCTGACGAGCTTCTGCTGTCGAAGAGTGTTCTGTCGACCTTCCTCCACCAGAATCCACCACTAAGTCTGAAGACAAAGAAACTGAGGAAAGAGTAGCTGATGCAGATCCTATCTGATGACGACCAACTGAAATATCAATTGGTGAAGAGATTGACTGACTGTAACTAGAGTGCCCCATGGGATGATCAAACTTGCAGGTTGCTCCAAACTTGCAGATACCATAACGAGTGAAGAAGGTGCATGCTGGGGCCCCCTGTTTCATCACATGATCCAGACAGATTCAGAATGACAAAGAAAGAGACGAGTGAATAGTACAATATTTATGGTGGCAACAAATGCAACATACAAGGTGAGAATATTAAGTGTACCCACATCAACCATGATGCAATTATGTTAGGTATATTCCAAAAATTCAACAAGCACGCCAGTTCTTAAGTCTAACTTTAAGCTGGGTAAATTATGATGTAGCAAGATAGAAAAAGTTTCAGTTTAACCTCCAAACTTTGCCTCAATGACCTGACGATCCTAAATTGAGGCATTCAGATCCTTATACTGTTCATGCAGTCATTGTTCCTTGAGACCTGAGTGAAAGCATCTCTTACCTCTGGTACTTCAGTAATATGTGCTCATCAAAGGGATCATGCAACACTGAGAATTGCATATTTCAGGTCAAAAATTATTTTCATGGTTTGGTCTAACTATTAATGTGACACAGGTAAAACATCCAAAAGAAGGTGATATAAAGCAATACATGGTAGAGCAATTTCCAGGCTGCAAAGAAATGTGTTATATGAATGCATCAAAAGTAGTTTTTCTAACATGCCACTAAGACTGTCATCACAAGTGGGGAACATTTAAGCAGGGCAAACGGAACATAAACTATCACGCCTCATCCAAAGAAAATGCATGAGAGCATAGGATGCTATGCATTAAACATGATAAACTTCAAATCGAGATCAGGCATGAACAATCAATCTACTTCCAATTCTAAAAGAAAAATTAAAACAGAAAAAAAATGGAAAAACAAGCAAAATCTTACAGGTCGTAGAGGTAGGCCAAGAGAATTGAGGACACAGTTTGGCACGGGAATGATCCTCTCTTTAGGATGATGGTATCTACATGTCATGCCAAATTTACAGTCACCCGTCTTCATGTAGAACTGACATTCTTGCTGACCAGGCCTTTCAGGGAACATACTTTCCCTCTGGGCACTGCTCGATGGCAATTGCAATGTTGGAGGCCCCATGCCTGGGGATCCAGGTGGAAAATGAGATAAGGTTCCCTGAATTCCAGAGGCCATTGGATCTGTTTGGGATGAGGGCCCATAGACTAAACCCGCTCCTATTGCTTGTTGCTGACCATCTGAAGATGAAATTGAACCCACCTGCCCTGGCTGCAAGTAAAAGAAAAAATCTTGAGGTTAAAAAAAACAGAATGGTCTCTAAATGATATCCTCTCCAACTGAGACACATACCCATGACAGTTTGCAAATTAAGGTGATTGCTACAAGTCAAAGCAAACAGACACCAAGATTATAGATGTCTTGGCTACTACAAATTGGGCAGCAGTCTAGATATCAAAGTATTGCAAATATCCAATAAAATACTGTGATGTAACTAATAAACACCATGACAATCATTAATACTCATTGAATACTATAACAAGAACAAAGGACACGGTCACTCTAGAGTCTAGGCATGCAACAAATTATTAATTTATATCACACAGCCTCAAGAGTCAAAACCATAACAAAAATAAAACACGCAAAAGCAAGCTGCAAAAAAAACTCAGCTCAGGACATAAAAGTGGGTTAGTCCAAATATAGAAGTACAAAACATGCAAGTATCTTTACTTTATTCAACTTAGTTCACCGGAAGCACAACCAAGAAGAATAACGATCTGCCCAATTGCTATGCCAAGAATAAAAAACTTTAAAACATTCCCCAAACTAAAGATCATGCAACTAGCAAATTTTAAAAAATAGCCAACTTGTCTGAGTAATTAGAGAGGAAAAGCTTACAGGATATGTACTCCAGCTAGGAACCGGCATTATTCCTTGAGGAAGGATCAATGGTGCATAACTAGAAGGACCTTGCCAACGAGGGCTCTGAATAAAAGGTGCCCTTTGCATTGGCCATGTTGGCAGACTTCCTGGGTAGGGTTGAGGACCAGGAGTTGTTGGAGAATGTACAGGTGTGAAAATTGAAGACCCACGCACTGGAACTAATGTACTAACTGGTTGTGGATGATGGAATTTACAAGTTGCACCATACTTGCACTGTCCTGTTCTCATATAGTATGCACACTCCTTTTCATTCTGCACAACAGTAAGTAATAACAATGGCATGTTCACATGAGCAATTTATCATTTTCTAAATATGCCATATTATATGATCAGGGTAAAGGAAGTTGTGGATGCCAGAAAGCCAGGTCCTAAGTACTAACCAAGCAAGTATTGTTTAGAAACAAGATTAATGGATTATGTTGGGCATATTTCCCACGCCATGCATTATAAAACTCAAGATACATTTCTACTCAAATCTATGAGTAGTACATAAGTTTAGTTATGGGTCAGAAAACAATTTCAATATCAAAAGAGAATATCTTATCATTACAATGTAAATGATATTAACTGCATCGATCCACATAAAGAACACAGACTACAAACCGGGCGTAATGGGTAGCCATAGACATTTATAACTGCCCGTCCTGTGCTTCCTGCTTTGTCTCTTGGATGATGGAACTTGCATGTAGCACCAAATTTGCAACTTCCCGTCTTCAAATAATACTACACAAGACAATTCAAGAAATATTACAATGAAATATGAGACAGGATTATCTAAAGTATAACAAAACACAAGATGCAATCTAAATAAAAAAACAAGAAAGAAATCAATAAATTCTCTATATATAGACATTCTCACATTGCAAGCCAGATATAAGAAAAGGCCCAATCAAAAGAATTCCTTGAAACAGTGTATAAGTATAGAGACCATGATATGATAGAAATAATAGACATCTGATGGAAAATATAGGGTCTTTCAAACTGCAGAAACAATTGTTTTGACTATAAAATCCTACAAACAATAAGAAAATAGTTTTACGAAGAATGATACAATGTAGAAGAACAGTATTAGCTTTACTTCCAATGTGAAGTCAGCAAATCAGTACCTGGCATTCGGGTTGACCTAATCTTTCAGGATACTCGCCTTTATTTCTTGCAGCTGCTGCAGCCTGGCATGTCACATTAAGCAAACCAGAAATTACCCATTTTTATCACAAAAATATTATAATTAAATGATTCACTACACTATTTTTGAGATCCCTAACCTATCATTGAGGGCTGTGGAAATGAAATCACACAGGATTGCAAATGTTAACCCTGGTTCATTATACAGTAGACAAATCCCACAGGGCTCACTTCAAGCAGAGGCTGCTATTAACAGTATGACACATTAACCAACTAGTAGACAGAAGAAAATATCAGTATTCTAATAATATGTAACAACATGCAAGAAGCAAGGTTTAGTGCTAGCATTTCATGTTAACTCCACAGAGAAAGCTTAACTATTTTATCTTAACAGTCTGTGAGAAGTGTCCACAGTATTAAGGTTTTAATCATTGAGCACTTCCATTCACGTTTACAATATACATACAACTGATTAGGAAAAGCCCTAGTCAAGTTCAAATTAGGAAAATAGCAAGAGAATCAAAGAGGCAAAAATACCTGCTTCCTATTTGGAGGATGGTTAAACCGACAGCTCATGCCAAAGCCACAAAGTCCAGTCCGCATGTAATACGTGCAGTCAGGTTCACCAGGCCTTTCTGGAAAAGGTCCGACTTCTGCCTCCATATTCTCATGCTGTTGTTGCAGACTCATTTGCCACATAGCCTCTGCAATACATAATTTCCATAGTCAGACTACATTCAATGTGATAATATCAATCCAGTTAGGGAGCACTATGTCATGTTTTAAGACAGGCAAGTGCCATGTTGCCGGTGTTGAATTTTATATATAGGTGTATATACACACGTGACACAATAACATAATAATATGGAGAGACTAATAAATGACACAACCCAACATTATAATATTAAATATAACTTTATAATATACCATTGATCACATATCACTTAATAAAGAGACTTTCATAAATCTCAATACTTATATTTTGTGTTATATTCTAACAGCCAGTTCCCTTCACCTATGATCTGACTTCCTATTACAGTGTCATTATTGATGTCAAATTCCCAAAAACCAACCCACTTAAGACCACTTCAAACATACTGTTAAGTTAACATGATGAGCAAAAAATGTGGCTTAAAGTTTGTTCCAGGTGCCCTTCACAGCTGATAAGATCAACCACCTATTTCACTATACCTGAAAGTTGACAGGAACAATTCAGCAATAGCGATGCACTAGCCATTAGTCACTAGAGCAACCCATCACTACACCAAACCTACTTCATCACGTGTCAACCAGAGGATAGACTTCATACTACTTGAATCTAACCACTGGTAAATCCACCAATAGTAGGAGATACTATTACACTGAGCCAATCCTAATTAACTACATTACAAATCATGACTATTGGTAACAGTTTAACAAATATAAACCTCCATACCGCACTCCCTCAGGACAACTTTAAACAAACCATTCAATTCATGTAAATTGCAAAGTTAGAACCCGGTGGCCTAACTCAAGTGATTGAGTGCTTTGAGCTTCATGCACAAGGTCTCAGAGTCAATTCCCCAGGGTTGCCTCTGTTGCATGCCTCACTCAATGTCCCTGTAGGGTCAGGCATTGTAATCAGCCCTGACAGGTTTGCACTGGGTACCATCTGCAAATGTGAGGAAATTCCCAGGAGTTTCTCCACGATGTTTCCCTTGGAAAAAGTTTGCAAAGTTAGCTAATTAGTACACTATTTCTGAAACCCCTAACAATCTTTACAACAATGCCCTTGCTAACAGCATATCAGGATTCAGATCAATGCCCTTGTTTAACTTTACAATGTCAAATTACAACCCACTGACCATTTGAGCAAACCCATTCCAAACTATGAATTCTGAGCAAGATTGAAATTACCTTGGGCACTTCATCAGAAGCAACACACTAACTGCTAGGTAAAACCCAATTTAGATAAGCTGGTGCATTTAATCTACTGTGCATCCCACTAAACACTTATCAAATGCGTTTTCAGCTTAGACCCCTGGTGCACCCTTATGGGAATTCCACTCAGATCAGTTCATCAAGCTTGCAGCCACCAAACCTAGTTCAGATAGCTTGTCTAGTGCATTTTTACCAAAATCGCCTTTCACCTTCATCAATTGCAATTCACTCACTATTACTGAATCTTGCCGGGTGCATTTCAGCAATGACAATGCACTAAGATCTACAGCAACACATATCAGATTATCCACCCAGAGCACCCTCATTCAAACTTACCTAGTATACTTTCTGAATTGCAGCCCACTACCTACCAATCCAAATCCATTTCAGATTTCATTAACCTATGCACTTCATTGATTATACAACCCACAAAACACTAGGACAGGCAAGCACAAGGGGTTAGTTCAACTGGTTGTCACCAATGTTGCCCAGTTTGAATCACCCTGGGTAAGGCAAAGCAGTCTATGCCAACAGGTTAAATAGGGATGTGATCCATGAATGTGGGAAGCATCCCTTGGGTTTCCCCATGAGATTTTCCTTGGAAAAAAAACACTAGACCAGAGCTAATTTTCTCAGTGCACTTTATCAATCACAGCCCATGACCATCAGGTCAAACCTTATCGATATCTAATGCCCAGTGCACTTTGTCAACAGTACGACCCACTAAACACTAGACCGACTCATTCTCAGATTGACTACCTATTACACTATTCTGAAATTTGCGAGGAACACTTCATCAATAGCAACCAACAAGGAAAGGTCTGTAAAAAGTCGTTTACATTGTCACCAAATGCATACCCCCCTGCATTGTATCCATTGCAATCCAGCTAAAAAATTAAAACCAACCCAACTCATCCTCTCCACGTTAACTAACATTGCCCATGTCTGATCTTCCTTATGGGAATCCAAAGCACAGATTGTCTGGTTACTTTGTACAGTCTCCCACAATGATGGGGACGTTTCAAAATAYAGACGTCCAAAAACTAACGATTTCTTCAAAAATAAAAACCAACAAGGAAATGTTTGATTAAAAAAAACCAATCGCGTTATCATCAAAAYTAATCCCCGCATTTTATCCATTGCAATACACCTACAACTAGAACCAACCCTGTTCATCCCCAGCATATTAACAAACATCACCCGTGTCTGAGCTCCCTTGCGGTAATCCAAGCGCAGATTTCCCACTAATGCACGGACCCTCTTAACATTGTTGAAGCCCGGGAGGTCTTCCTGACAAGATATATCAGACAAACCACTTATTGCATTACCAGCAAGATCCACCCCCTTACATTTCATCAATTACAATCTGCCAACCACTAGATCCAACCCAGCTCATTCCCTACATGTTAATCAACATCACTAATATCCATCAACCTCACTAATATCCAAGATCACTAATGAAAATAAAGCCCAGATACCAACTTTCACAGTTTAAGGAACATTTCAATACCAAACCGATTCCATCAACCGGGGAATTGCAATTGCAACGCCTTGTTTGCAATCCCCGCGCATGACTAGAACAATTCCATCTCATCTACTGTCAACCCCTTTAACACATTATATGGAAAGCTTTGCTTTTGAGCCGACAAAGGTCAGGGCTCCAACCTAACTCCATGCTTATTAGGCACCCACGCACTCTCTGCGGCCAGGATTATCTAAAGTCCCGACCACCGATTTTCAATTGCACCCACTAAACCCAAGCTCAAACCCACAATCTCATCAAGTCCCATCCTCTGCTCAATTGTACCCACTAACCCCAATCTCAAACCCACTACCCCATCAATTCTCAGCCTCTTCTCAATGAACCCAATGAGATCTGAAGTATCAACACCGATTACACTAATTGCCATCCTGGACCCCTAGCCCAAAACCATTTCATCAACTTCCATCCATGAACCCATAGCCCAAACCCATTTTATCAATTGCCACCGCACATCCACCACACCAAAACCACACACTACAATCCCCCACCACCCATTTCACACCTTATGTAACAAATGCTACTAGCTATACAATCATCGACTACCAACAAAAGTTCGRGCCAAATAATCCCGACCCCCATRACCCAAACCCGCTTCATATCCATCCCAATTCACACCCTTAACCATATTACCAAATTGACCCACCAATGTCTATCTAATACCATTSAATAATGCAAACAAATTCAATCAAAAACCACCCAATTCAATGACATCAGACCCCAATTTGAATTCATCATCTCAGCCACACATACCTTCAACTACAGCAATCTCCGCTCTCGGCCTCCCATGCTGCTGCCAACCATCAGGATCGATCACCAAACCCCGCTGTCTCGCAAAACCGCCTTGCATTGCCGCATTGTAGTCCATCAAACCCTGTACAATTGCAAACCGAAAAAAGCAAAACCGCTATACCACAAACACCATGTTTCTCTGATTCTCCTCCAATTCTGGATCAAAAAGGCTCCTTGAAAACGTGATCTCAATCTTCACGGGCTTCTGCAGATGGGTTTTGCCTCATCCCACAGATCGATCTGATAAAAAAGAATCGTTAAAAAATAATCAACAATGGCGTCCTCTCCACAGAGGAGCTCTGCCTTCCGAGGAGAGGAATCCATTCATTCATTCATTCATTTCACCTTGTCCGCTTTTTCTTCGCCCACACCGCGCGGTGAAACCGCGCGTTAATAATTACCGAGACATAAAGGTTCGAAAAGAGGTTTTTACAAGGCGGTTTTATGTGGAAAACCGCGCTTAAGGAACCTGGGCTGTGTCCGTGCCATTTAAAGCCGCCTCGCCCACGCGTGCAAAGTGTCGCGACCAGTACTTTCGCTCCAGTAAAATTGACGGATGGAAATCCGCCACGTAAGAACTCCTAGGGATCGACGGCTTCGGACAGCTTTCTTGTTGTTATTCTTACTTTTTCTTTTGTGGAATTTATGAGGTGGGGGATTTTCCTCCTCTAAAATAAAAATATCTCATTTTTAATCTGATTTTAATATTTTGTGAAAAATAATTGTTGTTTAAGAAGTCGGGTGCTTGTGGCAACTTGGAATAAAAATAAAATAAATAAAAAACTTGGATTGCTTGTTACGAGGATGATGTAAATTGAAACCCCAAGGCAATTGGTATAAGTCTTTTTTAACATGAAGTTTGGGTAAGGTGGAAAATACTCGAGTTTAAGAATGGTAGTTGTAGATAAAGCTTCACCAAGTAGAATGAAGAGATTTCATGAATTCAACATTTTCTATAAGGAATTGGTTTTTAATATAAACTTTAATCATTCGAATTTTGAATTACACTTAATGATGTTGGAATCCTCGAGTTTAAGAATGGTAATTGTAGATAAAGCTTCACCAAGTAGAATGAAGAGATTTCATGAATTCAACATTTTTTTATAAGGAATTGGTTTTTAATATAAATTTTAATCATTCAAATTTTGAATTACACTTAATGATGTTGGAATCTTTTTCTAAGGGATAGCATAAGTCGAAAAAGGAAAAAAGATTGAGGATTCTTTTCAATGGGATGAAAATTAAATGTACATTAAATTTGTAAATATAGTTTGCACATGAAAAATGTAACTTTCATTCAATCTTTGAATAGAAATGGTGATTTTTTCTTGGAAAAAAAAACTCCAAATTGGATCAATCAAAGGTATCATCATATCTTTTTGTAAACAAGAATGTCAATTCATGTTTCGGTGCAGTTTTTATATATGAGATAAGGTGCAAATCTTGTAGCAAACCACCTTCTCCATTCAATGACTTGACGAAATCTGGTAATGAAAAATCTCAATTTTGGCAATGAAACAATTTTTGACAATGCAGATCGATTCCTTAACCTCCATTTCCATTTGGGAACTTTAATATTGCATTTTTTGCAATATAAATATGTGATTCCAAAATTCAAGCAAAATACTTGTCGGATTTATGTAAAAAGATCCACTAGGAAAGGGGTCATGTTTGCTACAAGATTAACTTATTTTGCAAGTCTTTAGTAAATGTGTTTTTTCGAAGCATGAAGTATTAAAGTAGTAATTATGGGTTTTGCTAATGCAACGGTGTTATTAATGATGGTCGTATGCTAATGAAAAGTTTGTGGATAAGGCCAAGTACAAGTATTGGGTTATTGAGTCTTGATGAGGCATGAGCTCGTGTTAAGGTGGAAAACACTGACTCGATGCTAATGTGGAGTTGCTCTTAATGGAACCTTCGTAATAGTATAAAACTGACACCAATCAAGAGCATTACCATCCAAAGGTTTTGACAAAAAGAAAAAATGATGGTTATCATGTTGATGCAATGGTTCATGGATGAGCTAATGTGCAAGTCTTGTGTGAGTGTTTTTTTGAGTTGTGATGTGTGAAAGGAGCAAACATTGTCATGTGCTAATGTGGAGGTGTTGTTATTGATGGCCCCATGGAAATGTTGCCTTTATGGGTGAAGCCAAGTACAAATCTTAGGTGATTGTCTCTTTTCAAGGAAAATAACAAACATTGATTTTGTGATAATGTGAAGCTTTAAATCAACTAAAATCTTATCAAAAATAAAATGATAGTCCTTATGTTCATGCAGTGTTAATGGGTGAATGTGTTTTTACAAGGCGTGGAGTGTTAAAGTAGCAAACATGGTTTCTATGTTAATGTTGAGATTTTATTAATGATGGTACTCGTGCTAATGTCCTCTATGTGGGTGAGACCAAGTGCAACTCTTAGGTGATTGTGTATTTTCCAAATGCGATGCTGTACTAAGGTAACAAACATTAACTTCATGCTAACGTAAATGTACCCTTGATGGAATCATCATAGTAATAAGTTCCAAATTAACACAAATTGGGGGCATGATCATTTGAATGATGCATAAAACAAAAAGATGTCTTATGTGTCAATGTAGTGTTTGTGGATGATGTAAGGTGTAAGTCTTAAGTGAGTGTGTTTTTCAAGGTGTGAAATGTCAAAGCAACGAGCATTATTTAATTGTGAAGGTGCTATTAATGATCAGTCATGTGCTAATGTTGTCTTTGTGGGTGAAACCAAGTGCAAGCCTTAGGTGATTATGTTTTTTCAAGGAGTAAAGTTTTTTTCCAAGAAAAAGTTACTCGATATATTAATAGTGATATATCATTTACATCGCTGGCTCCATCGAGCAGAGGTACAGAAATTGCTGGGGATTTTCTTGCCCAGTCCGATATATAACAAACAAAAGAGAAGTAGAACCATCGCCGAATAGCAATCCTCCATTGGTCAGGGAATACCCTGTAATCACTCTGTAAAAAAACAATCTGTAATCACTCTGTGAAACTCAATCACACAATCTGAATTTCCATCGCCGAATAGCTAGGATCCATTATATAAGAACAAGAAAAACCATCAGCATAGAAATGAAACCTCCAGGGATCGCTGTAGTAGCTTGACACTGGTGGGGGAGAAAAGTTGTGTTAAGGTAGCAAACATCAACTTGTGTTAAGGTAGCAAACATCAAGCACATGCTAATGCAAAGGGGGCATTGTTGTCCAAATGTTTTATAAAATAAATTGACAATTATCATGTTAATGATCCTTGTGGATGAGGCAAAGTTGAAGTCTTGAGTGAGCGTGTTTTTCTTAAGTGTGAAGTGTTAAGCATCAAGCATGGTTCTAAGTTCATGCAAAGGTGTTATTATGGTGGTCCCAATGTTAATGCCATCTTTGTATGTGTGACCAAGTAAAAGTTGTCGGTGATTGTGCATTTTTGAGATGTGAAACAATGTTAAGGTAGCATACATCGAATTTGTATTAATATGAAGGTGCTTTTAATGGAGTCCTTAGAATAATAAGCATCAAACAAGGTCAATCGAGGATATTATCTTTTAAATGTCTTGTCAAAAAAAATATTTCCCATGTCTATATAGTTTTTATGGATGAGACAAGATGCAAGTTTTAGGCAGAGATATCTTATCACGATATGAAATGTGTAAAAGTAGTAAACATGGTTATATACTAATATAAAGGTGTTATTAATCATGGTCCTCATACTAATAAACATATTTAGAAAAGCCAAAACACAAGTCTCAGGTCACTATATCCTTTAAAGGCATGAAATTATGTAAAGGTAAAAAAAACATTGATTTTGTATTGATGTGTAAATGTTCTTAGTGGAGCCCTTGGATAACAAGCTCCAAACCAACACTGTAACTATCATTTGAATGTTTTGTTTTTAAAAAATTAATAGTATTCATATTAATATAAATTTTGCAAAGGATTTAAAATGTAAATTTTATGTTATTGTTTTTTTTTCAATATATATGAAATATTAAAACAATTTTTTGGAGTTGAAGTTGGGATAAGAAGAAACTTTTCTTTGAGACTCTTGTTACACCTGTTATTTTTTATGGATGTGAGGTATGGGGTTGTAGTATTTCTCGTGAATCCTGGAGAAAGATAGAGCAAATATAAAAGAATTTTATAACCTATAATCTCAAAATTAAAGGACATACGCCATATCCCATCCTCCTCTTAGAAACAAGCCTCTCCCCCATTGAGAGCATGGCTATGACTAGATACCTAATGTATAAGAACAAATTAAACAGCATGGAAAACAAGAGACTACCTAAAATTGCTTCAAAATCAAGTCACAACCACCATCGACTCAAGCGAGGATGGCATAAAGACGCCCGGTCTTGGCTAAGCTATTGGGGAATCATGGAAGAAACCATTTTGCAGAATAAAGATACTATTAAAAAAAACGTCAAATGAAAATTTAAGGAGAAAATGTGGTGTGATAAAGAGTTAGAGGAAAAAAGAAAATTAAGGTATTATAAAGATGTAATCAAACCTAATCTAGAAGATCAAAATTATCTATCTGTTTTGCTAAGTGTAAAGAAAAAAATAAGCATTGCTAAGATAAGAACAAATTCTCATGAGCTCCATAGTGAAATTGGGCGTTGGTCAATTCCTAAAACGCCATGGGATGAAAGAGTGTGTCACTTTTGTGACACTAAGAAGGTTGAAGATGAAAAGAACTTTCTCTTAGATTGTCCAAACTATACCCATATTAGATCTCATTTTTAAAATATTTATCACATGACCAACCTTCCTAACCTCTTAACTCAACAAAAGTATGGTGATCTTGGAAAGTTTCTCTTAATGCTTTTCGAGCACAGAAACAAAATTATAAAGAATCACAAGTAATCACTTACCCTCTTAAGGTTTGATAGACCAATTCAATCTTAGTGGACGTTAATCATCATCATCATAATAATATAAAATATTAAAACAATAAACATGATTTTATGATGTGAAAATTATGTTAATAATAATTTACATGTTAATATAAGTCAACTTTAAATTTTAAATGATTGCTTTTAAAAAATATAAAATTATATTAAAATAATAATTATCAATTTCATATTAATATAAAAATATTGTTAATAATAAATTTGATACTAGTGCAATCTTTAGATGTTATAGTTAAAAGCTTTTTGTTATAATATTGTATGAAACTTTTTAATTAAAAAATTTAAATTAATATAATTAATATAAGATTGTTTTAAAAAATGGTTATTTTTTATTAATAAATATGAAAATTTTAATAATAAATCATTTATATTTATAATTAAAATTAAGAACATGTGATTTTGATGATGGAAAAAATACCCACTTGCAATTTCCAATATTATAATAAATTATATTAAATATAATATTTTAAATTAAAAAAAAAAAAAAAAAAAAAAAAAT
>JASDQU010104774.1:55771-98175 GCA_032191745.1 Picea mariana | reverse complement strand
CTACTAGAAGAATTTCAAATATAATAATCAAATTATATAAAATATAATATTTTAAATTAAAAAAACCAACTTGTCATATAAAAATAGATGTAATATTCTTTAATAGAAGAACAGCCAACATGTCATGATGAGAGAAAAGTAGTAAAAAAAATATCCAGAAGTTCCTTATGACAAGGCTTTAAGTGTGATATTCATCATTAAATATGGATGTGCTTGTGAAATTTGGGAAATAAAATGGAGTTTAGGTGGTGAAAGTATCTTAAGGTGATTAGAGCTATTGAAGTAGGTAAACCCAACCCAAGGAAGCAAGGTGTACTTTTAAATAAGTGCCTTTGGTGTAAAATGTGTGAAGTATGAGATAGTTGAAAACTTTTTGTTAAATATAATTTACAAATTTTAGTATATTTATTTTGATTTAGTATTTAATTATTCATATTTTTAAAGACATTATATATTTTATGAATTTTATGAATAAGAGAATAAATATTAATGTTTAACAAAGTTTTTTTTTTAAGAATAAATATTAATGTTTAATAAAAATTCCAAGACATAATATTTTTTTTTAATTATTATCAAAATCATAAGAAGTATATATATAAAAAATAAAAAATAGGATAATGAAATCATTAATAATATATTAGTTTTAGAAAATGAAATGATGTCATCATATCAATTTGGGGATTTACACCTTAAAGCCAATTTGAATTTCAAAATTAACAAAGTTCTTACTCCAAAGGAATGCTTTATAGACCACTATCATTTTACAATTGTTTTGTGTGAGATTATTCACAAGACACACACCTCACAAATGAAAAGTTGTATGAGTGTGTTTATGGAGATTAGAAGTCCTCCTTTCATAAATATTGTATTGTATGGTAATAAGGCATGATCTTTTGGGTGATTATTTTATGATTAATTGGTAAAGTTTTTATTTTATTTTATAAAGGTGTAAGTTTAAAATTTCTTATTTTTTATATTAGAGTAGTATTTATACCATTTTAATATGGAATTGTGTTCTTGGGAAATTACAAGAGATGTTAGTGAGGAAATGTTATGTTAGGGTTTTAAAGTAAGTGAGTGTCCTAATCAACTATGGCAATGATGGGATGTGGGAGTGCTTTGGGTGACTTTCCCTTCCTCCTCCTTTTAATTTTTTTCAAAAGTGTTGGCATTTCAAGCCATAGCCAAGACAACAGTAAGGAAAGTGGCTTCATCTCACCAAGCTACAAGAATATTTGTGAAGAAACTAGAGGAGATACCATGTGTCATGGTGCCCCATCAAACACTAATAAAAAAAAGTGATTTACTTCGTATAGAGTGTGTTGGAAGAACAATTTAATAAACTCTGGACTTCTCTTCACTCGATGGGAATATGGCTCCAAAAAATTGGCACCCATTGATCAAAAGACAAATGTAGACCTTCTTTTATGGAAGAGACTTGTATGCCTTCCTCTTTGAATGAAAGGAGGATAGAGAGCTAATATTCAAAAGTGACCCATAATTCATGGGGCTAAGAGGAATGTATCTCAAAAAATGGCCTTTGGACTTCAACCTGGAAGCGAATATCCCCACAGTAGTCCCACTTTAGGGAAGACTCCCAAACCTATCCTTGATTCTCTAGGATGATCAAACCCTACCTCCAATTGAAACTCAATGAGCAGATACATCAACAAAGAAAAACCCAAATCCGATCAAAATTCTCTTATGCTAGGATCTATGTAGAGGTGGGTCTTGAAAAAAGGCATATCTAAAGCAGTGAATCTATATCTATCAAGTTGATAGTTCCTTCAACCCCTAGATTACAAATAGTTGTCTTTCAAAAGTAACATATGACACCACGAGTATGGACATTTTGTGAAAGATTGCAAACTAAATGAGAAACTAATGATCCCTAAAGCCTTTAAGAAAAAAACATAGGCCCAAAAGAAACAACCTATCAACACTAAGAAGAGACTTATTCAATAGTCTAAAAAAAAATAATGTCATCCTGTCTACTCATAATGTTGAAGCTAAAGTGGAAACTATTAATCCTTTTTCTCCTTCAAATATGGTTTTCCCCCTTGAAATCCAACCTTCTAGAAATATGCCCATATCCTCAATTCTTCCCCCCCATGAAACCTAAACACCCTTCTTTGTATTAACCCCATTAGTCTCTACTACCAGTCTACCAAGCACTAAAGACATCCCTTCAAAACCCCAAATACATATCTTATCTCTTTAGTAATTCTAACAAGGAAAAAAAGACCAACAATTATATGGAGAAGAAGAGGCATTGGAGCCTAAAAAAGGAAAAAAACAAGAAGGAAATCTGATAAAGAAAAAAGGAAGAAGAGGTGAACAAGAGGAAAGTTGTAGCGGCACCAGCAACCCTCCAAGGAGCATTTAGTGGCAGAGGGAAAGCTACACAATCTAAGAAATGAGAGTGCTCTACCAAAACGACAAAAGGCTAGGCAACAAAAAAGAGCAAGAAGTAATACACAATCTAGTTAAAAATAAAAGAACAATAATTCGTTTAATACAAGAAATAGTAATAGAAGAGAAAATTTGTCTACAAATCCTCAAAAACGTCTAGAGAAATAGCGAAGGAATTTGTGTGGATTCATGAGGAGCTTCATGAGCGATTGTAACAATCTAGAATAGCAACGAGGTAAAGCTTATCACTTCCCAAAAATCCTCACATTGGATCTACAGAACACTCAAAGAAGTCTCCTCTAGAAACAAGGTACAACTTTTCAATATTTATGCTCCTAATTGTTATAATGAAAAAAGGAATGTTGGGAAACATCAAGAATGTTTGAGGATCACTCAAACCACCCTCAAAGAATCTTGTCAAGGGACCTTAACATGACACTAAGTATACAAGAAAAATGGGGTGGCTCCTACATGATCCAAAATGGATTCAGGAAGGCCTAAAAATCAAAGTTCTCGGAATCGGACGAAACCAGTGCCATTCTGTCTGTCTCGTCACGTTGATTCCGACCATATAATTTTTTTCACAAATGGATGACGTATGCGAAATTTATCACGTTCTGTCCAATTTCCCAAACGTACAAAAAGTCAATTGGTCAAAGTCAACAGGTCGTAGTGCTGACGTTAGCAGTACGACAGGTGACGTTAGCATGATGCCATGATGATGTGGCATCACCTGGAGTGACATGTGTCACTCAAAATTGGCATTTTTGAGCTGAGTTGGCACCTGTACGGATTTGACACATGGCACTATACGAATGACACGTGGCAATCTGTACATGACATGGCCCAATGACAGGATGACACGTGGCAATACAGAAGATAGTTGGGTTGTATGAATGCTGACATGGCAGGGTGATTGAGCAGTATGGATGATGACGTGGCACGACACATGGTTGTACGACATGTGACTAGGCAGGTGACTTGGTTGTACAAAAGTGATGTGGAAGGTGACTGGATTGTTGATTGTGTTGATGACTATGTGGTACGGTCCAATCATAGGGTGACACATGGCCCAATCAGAGGGCACCACGATTTTTGCCAATATTGGCTAGTTCAAAAAAAATTTCACCTTCGGAGGATTCGAACACCCAACCTCCAAGCTAGGTAATGGACTAACAACCAAGGGCTAACGGGATGCGCTAATGGTGGGTCTTGTTAACTAAATGACACATTTAATATATGTGTTTGTGATGGTGGATTGTTTGGGATAGGCCTCAGTCGGCGGGGGTTAGCCTCGACCGACCAAGGGCTACGAACTCAGGAGCTAGCTACGGTTGTGGAGCGTGGAGTGTAGGGTCGTGGCCACATGTGCCATAGCCACAAGACCATGAGCCAAGATCGTGGGGGCAGGGTGCCAATTACTAGCTCATGGCCACATGGCAGAGCGCATGTGACCAAGAACCCAGAGAAAAGGGGTTGCGCCCTGAATTTTCCCAATTTGTGGATTTTCACCTCGTGTTATGATTTTTCAGCCTGTTTTTAATGTATTTTGCCCATTATTGGGAGATTTGGAGCCCGATTTTAGGCCATATCTTGGGAGGAAGTTGGGAGGTTGATGCCCACTTCAAATATATATAAACCAGGGGTTCTTAGAAACATTAAGGAGGTTTAGAATAGGAGAAATGATGAGGAATTTGAAAGCCAAATCCATTTTTATGCAGGGAATCCATTAAGGAGGGGAACTTTGAGGGCCAATTCTGGGAGCTATGCTCAACCGTTTTCAGTGTCGTTAGTTGTGTTGGATTCTTGAGGTCAAGCAGAACAAATCCAAACCAATTTGTAATCCATTTGACACTTTTTTGATGTACTTTTGAAGCATTGAAGAGAAATAGGAAAGCCTCACCCACTGAAGATCAAAGGCCCGGAGACGTAGGCAATCTTGTGCTGAAATTTGTTATCAAGCTTGGTGTTATGGTTTGTTGTTCTTATTGTTCATTTTGTTGTTATTTATGTGTTCATATGGCTGCAATATTCTTTCATTAAGCTTCTTCTCTTAATTCCTAAATGGTAAATCAACTCATGCATAAACTTAACCAAAGTCTTTAAAAGATCATTTCGGATCAAGTGGTATTAGAGCAGGTTGACGGTTGGTTTTTGAGTTTGCATGATTACCAGGGAAAAGATGAATTGTGGTGAAGGCAAGCTTGTAGAAGGGGATCCAGAGATTGTATCGAGAAAGAGGACTTCTCAAAGTGAGGAGATGGCATCGGAAGAAGGCATGTCTCAGAATGAGATCGAGTTGCAAAAGACTTTATTCACCATGTCTGAGATGGTAAAGGTCTTATATGAGGATTACTTGGAACGGAAGAGGCATTTCCAAGGGGAATCTTATAAACAAGAAAAAAGTGAAGAAGGAAAGGGTCATTCTAAACCTTCTCCTTCACCTCCTTCTTCTCCATCAACTTCTTCTTCTTCAAGTATAAGTTCAAAATCCACCGCAAGAAAACATTCCCATAAACATAAACACGATATGCCTTTACTTAAGCTTGATGTGAAATTTGAATTACCCATGTATGATGGTGAATTCAATGTTGAGGGGCTTGATAACTGGGTCAGACAGATGGAAGTTTATTGCAATGTGCAACAAATCAAGGATGAGGCAACTCAAATCAAGTTGGCATCGCTTTGTCTTGTAGGCACATCACTCATCTGGTGGCAGAGCAAGTTGAAAAATGGCACGCAACGAGTGGGTAATGTATTTCCATCATGGCAAGATTTTGTTTTTTCACTTAGAAAGCAATTTTATCCTTTGGGTTATAAAGAGAAGGCTTTAATTGAATGGCAAGGTCTTAAACTAAGAAAGGGACAAATAATGCAAGAATACACAGATGAATTCGTAAGATGGCATTAATGTTAAATATTCCATTACATACCCAAGAAACTCTTATGAAGTATATAGGAGGTTTACCTACACATATTCATAACATTGTATTTATGTTTGGACCTACTAATCTTGATGAGGTTTTTGTTCAAGTAGCATACATTGAAGTAGGGAAGACAGGAGTTGGTGTATCAGGGGAATCGTCTTCGAGGAAAGAGGACAAAAGGAAGGGGAATGGAAAGAAAGAAAATTCAGTGACAAGAAAGGAATAGAAGCTCTCTTGCAAGCATTACAAGAAAGAAGGGCACGATGATGACCATTGATGGCAATTGCATCCAAAGAAGAGACTGAAGTGGTTCAAAGAGAGGAAAGGGAGGCAAACAATTGCAACAACAACATGACCAACAGACTTGGGATATGATTCAAGTGATGAGACTAAGATCACAACAGTTGGTTTGATAGGTAAAATTGGTGATGGATATGATTCTATATGCAAGTTGTTTCACATAAGGGTGATAATGAAACATACCAAGATCGATACATTGATAGATAGTGGATCTCAATCTAACTTGATTTCAGAGGAAGTGGTTAAACAATTGGGATTAAACACTAAGATGCATCATAAACCTTACTCACTTAAATGGATAAACAACAATCATAAATTGCACATAACACAACAATGCACTTTAAAGTTTTCAATTTCATCAAAGTTTGTGGATGAGGTAACGTGTGATGTGGTGCCACTCAATGAATGTGGAATGGTCTTAGGCAGTCCTTATTTGTATGATCACAAAGCAATCTTCTACATGGAACATAATCAATATCACTTAACCAAAGAAGGCAATGAATATGTTGTACATACTCATCACTTAAAAGCAAATCAATCTCTTCAAACAATGGAACAATTAAGGAAGGTAGCTTATGCAAGAAACACACCTATAATTGTGCCAAGTAAAGCAATTGATCTTAAGCATGAGCGTGAGATGGTTGTAGAATGGAAGTTCAATCATACTTTGCTTCAAGATAAGCTAATGTTGTGCAAGTACTTCAAACATATTAGCTCATTTGCAGTCATATTTATGATGTTATCGCTGCTAATGTTTTCAACATGGATGGTAGTGGCTTTAGTAAGATGTGAAAGAGTACAAGTGGCTAACAATATGTTGTTAGTTGTCATGGTTGTTTTCAATTGATCTTGATGAGACAGATGCATAAAACATAGTTTAAATACAAAGAACAAGTGGGGTGGCCTATCCCGCACTTGATGACTGGTTAATACCCTTTTGGAGGATCAAAAGGTCTTAGTGGGGAGGCATGATCCAAAATGGATCCAGGAAGGCCTAAAAATCAAAGTTCTTGGAATCAGATGAAACCAACGCCATTGTATCTGTCTCATCACGCTGATTCTAGCCATATAATGTTTTTCTCAAATGGACGTCGTATGTGAAAGTTATCGCGTTCTGACCGATTTCCCAAATAGGCAAAAAGTCAACTGGTCAAAGTCAACATGATGTACTGTTGATGTTAGAAGTACGACATGTGATGTCATGATGACATGGAATCACCCAGAGGTGACACGTGTCACTCAAAATTGGAATTTTTGGGCTGAGTTGTCACCTGTACGGATTTGACACATGGCACTATACGGATGACACATGGTAGTTTGTACATGACCTGGGCCAATGGCAGGCTGACACGTGGCAGTACAAATGATAGATGGGTTGTACAGATGCTGACGTGGTAGGGTGACTGTTCAGTATGGATGATGATGTGGCATGACACGTGGTTGTACGACAAGTGACGTGGCAGGTGACTAGGCAGGTGACTTGGTTTTACGAAAGTGATGTGGCAGGTGACTGGATTGTTGACTGTGTGGTACAGTCCAATCATAGGGTGACACATGGCCCAATCAAAGGGTGTTATGTGGCACCCCAGACTTTTCCAATATTGGCTAGTTCAAAAATTTTCTGCCTCTGGAGGATTCGAACACCCGACCTCCAAGCTAGGCAACAGACTAACAACCAAGGGCTAACAAGTTGCGCTAATGGTGGGTCTTGTTAACTAAACGACACATTTAATATATGTGTTTGCGGTAGCATATTGTTTGGGATAGGCCCTGATCGGCGGGGGCTAGCCGTGATCGACCAAGGGCTATGGACTCGGGAGCTAGCAACGATTGTGGAGCGTGGAGTGTAGGGTCGTGGCCACATGGGCCATAGCCACAAGACCAGGAGCCAAGACCGGGGGGCCAGCACGCCAATTACTATCCCGTGGCCACATGGCAGAGCGCATGCAACTAGGAGCCCGGAGAAAAGGGGTTGTGCCTTGAATTTTCCCAATTTGTGGGTTTTTCACCTTATGTTATGATTTTTCAGCCTGTTTTTAATGGATTTTGCCTATTATTGGGAGATTTGGAGCCCGATTCGAGGCCAGATCTTGGGAGGAAGTTTTGAAGTTGATGCCCACTTCAAATCTACATAAACCAGGGGTTCTTAGCAACATTAAGGAGGTTCAGAACAGGAGAAATGTCGAGGAATTTGAAAGTTAAAGCCATTTTTATGCAAGGAAGCCATTGAGGAGGGGAACTTTGCAGGCCAATTTCGGGAGCTACGCTCAACCATTTTCAATGCCATTAGTTGTGTTGGATTCTTGAGGTCGAGTAGAACACAACCAGACCAGTTTGTAATCCATTTGACACTTTTCTGATGTACTTTTGAAGCATTGAAGAGAAATAAGAAAGCCTCACCCACTAAAGATAAAAGGCCCAGAGACGTAGGAAATCTTGTGCTAAACTCCGTTATCAATATTGGTGTTATGGTTTGTTGTTCTTATTTTTCATTTTTTTGTTATTTATGTGTTCATATGGCTACAATATTCTTTCATTAAGCTTCTTCTCTTAATTCCTAAATGGTAAATCAACTCATGCATAAACTTAACCAAAGTCTTTAAAAGATCACTTCGAATCACTATAGAAGAGACCCCTTCAAAGAGAACCTATATGATTTAATAGTGGAATGGAAGCTAGTGGACATAAATTTGAGAAGAGGATTTTTCACTTAGAACAACAAAAGAAATTGGGGTAGGGGAACATAGCTAAAATCTTAGACTAATTCCTTATCTAGCCATCCCTTCTCTCACACTCCATAAAATTTTTATCTTCCATCCTCCCCTCCATAGCCTTTGACCACAAGCCTATCCTTCTCATTTTGGAACTCAAAAAAGACATAGGCCCAAAACCCTTCAAGTTCAATCCATTGTGGCTTCTACACCAAAGGGCATGGGGTATAATTTCTAATGCATTGATGATTCAAATCTCAAGCGCCCCCTCTTATGTCCTGGAACTAAAGATGAAATCAGTCAAATAAGGTCTAAAATATTTGGCCAAGACTAAGCTCCCCTCTCCTTACCATGCCATATTGGAATCTGAGGAATTCCTCTCATCCATCTACCTAGAAATGGAACAAGACCCATAACCCCATTTAACCTCAAAAAAGAGGAAGAAGYGACCCATGCACTATAAAAATCCCAAAGAGAGGAAGAGTCCTACTAGTTTTTAAAATCCATAAGCCTATGGTTCAAAGAAGGAGACATAAATACCAAACGCTTTCATAGTTAGGCCAACACTAGAAGAATAAAAAAACATGTGGTAGAAATAGAACTTGAAAATGGGAGAGAATTAACAAATTTGAAAAACTCAAAGTGGAGGTCCATGAACATTTCAAATCTTTATACTTGGAAGGTATGTCACTCTTTATCACAACATGGAACAAAATGCCCAATAACATCCTTTCCATCATTAAGGATGAGGACAATGCCAAGATAATGAAGGAAGTATTAGAGGATGAGATAGAGAAAGTAATCTAGAAGATGGAACTAGATAAAGTTCTAGGTCGAGAAGGTTTTACTGGTCACTTCTACAAAACCTATTGGCCTATTATCAAGTATGATATCCATAGGATGATAGAAATCACAAGAACAAAGAAAAAAGTATGGCTTGTTTTAAAGCTGAAAAGGTATGCTTGGTTTCCTCATTACATACAAAGACATTCATTTTTATAGTGAGGGATAAATTCATGCTTTCTATCCCAAATACCAAAAGAAAAATATCACACCTCCTTCTCTAGATTCCACCCAACATCTCTCTACAATATGTCTTACAAAATTATTACAAAATTCATAGCCACCATAATAAAAAACCTTCTCCCATCCATCATCTATCCCAACCAAGGTGGATTTGTAAGAGGTGGGCATATTTTTTACAACATAATTCTAGTGCAAGAAACTATCCACTCCAACTTCCAAACAAAAGATCAAGGTATTATAATAAAAATAGATATAACCAATGCCCTTAATCAATTTTCTTGTAGAAACTCTCCTCAGGTTTGGGTTCTCCCGAATATTTGTAGATTGGATTGTAGCATGTACTAAAGGACCCTAGATTTCCCTACTACTAAATGGAAGGCCTACCAAGTATTTCAAAGGCATAAGAGGGATAGACAAGGTTGTCCCCTATCCCTTTCCATCTACATCATCGTGACAGAAGAGTCGGGGAAATCACTCAAATTGGATAGAATCATAAACTCCTTGCTCGAAGTAGCATAGCAAGAGGTGTAAGAAACATAAACCATTCCTAGTTCGTTGATAATTGTAATATACATAAAGTATATTACATTTATTATCATAATGTTAATAAATAAATAATCATAGGATGATTATTATGTAATGTATCATTAATATGTAATAATGATAAGTCATTCCCTTTGCCATGGACATGACTTATCATCCCTACATGTATTTATATGCATGTTCATTGTATCTTAACAACATGTCAATGAATAATGACTAATATTTATTTATCCCTTGAGGAATATATGGATTTGTTTGTGTTATAATGGATGCTCAAGTGAAGTGACCAAGAGGTTCACTCCAATTGGTGTCGGAGCAGTCTATTTGTTGGTCCGTAGTCAAGTACTTGTTTTCGGTTGTTCTCTTGATCTCTGATCAAGTTTATTTTTCTAGTGGAATTTAAAAAGAAGAAGAAGAAGAAGAAGAAGAAAAATCTAAAAAGTTCTACAAATATTTTTCAGGCTCATGGCCCAAAACTTTTTAATAGAATTTATTAAAAAAAGTTTCCAAGTATTTTTTTAAGTGCACGTGAAGAAGGTCAAACAAAGATTCCATAGTTGTCATAAGTAAAGTTAATTTCCACATACATGGTAAAAGTAACGTCGTAGTCTAATTGTTCTACGCTTTGGCCCTTTTACGAAGATATTTTCTATTTAATTTTGCCCGAAATCCAACAAGAAATTGTTGGATCTTCATATTTGAGTGGTTAATTCTGTATAGTCTTAGTGCCCCAAGGGTTTTTCAGCATGTTGAATCCATTTATACATTCATAAATATAATTTATACAACATAAAATTGTGATTTCATGTAGATTTATGTTGTCAGATTTCGACGAAAAGGGTCAAAACGTAGAACAATTAGACAACACCAAACGTAACTAAAAAGGGAAAGTTTCCAAGTTCTTTAAATCACACGTGAAGAAGGATCAATTCCATCAAAATATTCCATAGTGGATGAATTTTGTGGAGGAATAAAAAAAGAAATATAAATATTTCTTTACGTGGAGGATACGACAAGTTTTAGACATTGTGAAAAGTCACCAGTTAATACAAGTATACAAGAAGTTCATAAAAATGAACAATGTGGAAATATTGAAAAAAGGTGAAATATTAAAGTTTATAAGAGATTTCTTTCGGGGTGGCAGGTGTGGGAGGGACTATCTACAACCCTAGGAGGGGAAATTGTGCTCACTTTTGAATGGAGTCTCAAGGAAATGAAAAATAATAAAGTAGAAGCATATGGTCTTTATCAAGGGCTAAATATCATTGCCATGCAACATATCACCAAACTCATAGTTTTAGGTGACTCCAGTCCAATTATCAAGCATATGGTCTCAAAATTTTTACGAACGGATGCTCACTTAGCCTCCATTTTAGCTTGAGTCTGACACATTGGCAAAAAATTCGAGACCCTGGTCTGGTTCCATATACTTCGAGAGAAAAATATGCTAGCTGATAGAAAAACTAACCTAGCCACTAGGAAACGCGGGGGGGAATTTTATATTAACCATCATAGACATGAATGCCCCATTAACTAAGTTATGTCGACGATCATGTGGACAAATGGCATGAGGTTCGGACTATTGGGTGCATGTAACAAGTACAAGCAGGATAAGACACCCTCCCCTTCGAAGCATGCAACATTCACTCTCCACTTTAGCTAATGAATACTCTGCTTTGGTTTTGTGACCCCATGGTGGGATAATGGCTTATATTGGCAGTCCAATTTTCTTTTGGCTCATCCATATCTTGTGGGTAGGTGATGTTCTTGATTCTTGGTTGTTGGGTCATGGACCCCCTCTACCATCTCATGTGTGGACTCAATATGGGATAGTTAATTTGTTTGGTTGCTTCATAACCTCTATTTCTTTTTTCACTATCGAAATTCTAGTTTATTTCTTCTTTGTCTGGTCCCTTTTGTAACACACCCAACCCCCTGAGTACTCTTTTAAGGGATGGGGTATAAAAAAAATTATTTTCCTCAAATATCTCAAAACCCTTTCTAAAGGTGACCATCGTCTTCTTCTCATCGAGAGATTTCCAACGACTATAATTTTGTCCAAATCTGAGCCCTGGAACAAAAGTTATGGTTCCTTAAAGTTTTTAGGAATTTTTCCATTACAATGTTATGTGGCTGCACGTCACCCATATCCATCCGATATGGCACTTCCATGTCATGACACGTCACCCCCGCGAGGACATGGCAATTGATATGGGATTTGTCGTGGCACTTTCCACTTCATCCACTTGACCCTCAACTTATCAGGTCCCAGAATCGCGACCTTTCTCATATTACATAACCCTTGAAAGGCTCAATCCGACTTGAGTTGATGCCTAGGGTACAAAATCCCATCATATGGAACCACTTGTCTATTGTGCCTTGGTTGAGTGACATCATCCCACATTACGTCGAGATGTTGAACTATCGGGCACTGGGGCATCGACTCTCCAATATTTACTTAAGTTAGTTCATACTCCAATCTGGTATGAGTTAGTGCCTTGTACACATGACTCTAACTCACACTGCCACCCATATTTACCCATGGTGCAACACATAGCCACTGTTATTGGACAAATCGATAAGTGCAGACAAAAACTAATCTCCCTAACTTCCACGGGAATCTAGAACAAAACAAGACAGAATACAAACTTCACCTTAGAGTTCATTGTCATATAAATTAGTTCAGAGAGGGACAAATGACATAATTTTTAAATGACGTTTGATCCTCGCTAGTGTCATCCTTTTCACTCCATCTTTGGATTTGCGGGATGGTGAACCTGTTTAAGAAGCACAAACCAACAAAGAGAGAAAAACAAAGATATATATATTCTAATGAATTCTATGTATAAGATCAAGGAGTTATACAATAAAAGTAAAGAGAAATGTATTGTTGCATTATATCAAATGGAAAGTGGAGAATACAACTTATGCCTTGATGTTGCAAGGTCTCTTTCAATGGCTCTTTGCTTCAACACACACACCTTTGCTTCAATGCCTTTGATGAAGAAGATCCACAATATGACTTGGAGAGCTAAAGCAAAGCTATCTCAAGTATAATCTATAGCAAAACTCTTCATGCATAAGCAAGCCTTAGCCTTTTCCATAAGATATCCCTCTTTATATAGGGTGAAAGAGGGATGGATGAGGAGATTAGGATGATCCCACTAAATCAGAGAAGCGAGTAAGATCCAAACCGATCGGAGGCCACTTCATCTTCTAGAAGATTCCCTTCTAGAACATTCGTGAATTTCACTTTTCCCTTGTTTAAGAATCATTGCACCCTATGCACAGGCAGCCTCCGATGACGTCACAGTCCAACTTTGGTGCAGTATGCGACGATCAAGCATCGTTGCACCCTAAGCATAGAGCAGGGTGTGACGATCTCCTTTGTCATAGTTTTAAAGGAAGAAAAGGTAAACCACTTTTCTCACGGAGAAAGTATATTTTAGTGTTTTCAAAGAACATGGAAGTGAGTTATGCACATGTCGTCAGTTGATCACTGGGGTGACCAAAATAATGTGTAACAAAATTCCCCCCAAAGTATGAAGTTGGAACCTGTGACAACTAAAATACTTTGTAGAATGTATGTGTCGAAAACAAGGAGCACATCGGTCGGGAACCTGCAAACAATCAAGCATCTACATAATAATATCCCATTTTCTGAGGTAGACATTCCCATACTCAGACTACAAGTGACTCTAATCATAAGTGTCAAATGAGTTATGGCCACTAAACATACACTATGGATCCATGTAATCATGATTCAACATAGCCACTAGAAATACACTGTGGATCTATGCGCTTAAAGAATTCAAATTCGTACATAGCCACGAGACATACACAGTGGATCTATGTGTCAGTACAAACTCATAAATACTCCATTGCAACATGGAATTATATGGTGAGATCCAGGGTGTTCATTTTCATCGTCCCTAAGTACGAATCTAGCCATGTGGTTACAGGTGTTGAAGTCGAACATGGTCGAAACCACTTGATTACTGATCATTAATGAAAACCGTTAACAAGTGCGAGGGAAATCACCATTGATGTCAATGACTCCCAAGGTACTCTAGTACAATCCAACGAATGTGAATGAATGAGTTGAAGTTGAACACTCAATGGAATCTTCCAATCAGGGGCCAATGATGTGAACCCATTGTTGAAAGCAAAGAGACCTGACATTGAGGCATGCAGGCTCCAAGGTACTAAATGATTTCTAAGTCTTGTTCCCAGATAATGAGTTGAAGTCGACAGGAAAAGAATCGTCATAGGAGGGACTTAATGTATACTCCATCAATGACATGAAATATGAAACAGATTTGAAGTAGATCAGAGTATGAAGTGATTCAGAACTAACTCAAGGAAGGCTGACATGGTAGAAAATTTAGAACTGCAAATGGCCGACTCAATAGAAGGCTTGTTTAGGTTGGACTTCTCTTGAACATATGAACGACACAACAATTGTCTTGGCAACATTGACTCAAGAAGGACCCAACATATGAATTTGTGGATGGTAAAACGAGAGACAAATGGATGTCCCAACCCAAATACAGTGATGAAGGGGGGTGTCATGTTCAAGAGAAACTTACTGCCACTAACACAGATACAGATACACATATCTTTCCCAATTTCCCCCCACCATTTCTGGTGAGTACCTCTTTATTTTTATGCAAGCTTGAGGAGGACAACATATGCTTGTAATGTAAGCTCATCCTTCGGACGAGTCCCTCGGAGCATGTTTAACGAAATCTAAGAAGGAGTGGTTTGGTCCCATATGGGCCTTTCGATGTTTGTTTTACGAGTCCAAAGAAAGAAAACTTAGGGGTTTTTCATGTTTAGAGAGTTTGAAAAACAATTAAAGAAAACTTTGAAAATGTCATTTTTCGTAAGTTAGTCCGACGAGACTGAAAAAGAGATAATCTACCTCTCATCAAACATTTTCTTCAAATACTTTTACGAGCGTGAAAAGAACAAGGTCGCTCGGCTATATTTTCGTGTTTAGGGAGCTTGAAAAGAGCTTAAAGGATACTTTGTAAGGTTCGTCTTTCGTATTACCAATGCAAGTTCGAAAAAACGATAAAAGGTTACTCGATTGCATTCTCATGATTTCACGAGCGTGAGAAATAATTAAGACTGTGCTCATAGTTTTTCCTAAAAAACCCTAAAAGCATCTGTACATAAGAAAAACACACAAAAACAACAAAAAATGGTGGATCCTTATCAAACGTCTCGTCCTTAGATCTTTCAATCTGTAATAGAAAACACTTTGCAAAGTTGGTTAGACTTAGGGTATAGACAAAATATTCAAAAAATAATTTAATTTGTAATAAAATATAGTAAAAAGTAATAAAATAGGCCAAAATAACCCATTTACCATTTCATTTTGCAATTTCACCCAAATAGTGCCCAAAACCCTCATTTTCTTCCAAATTTCAAGTGTCGATTCCAGAGCGCTTGGTGGACCATTTCGCAAACCACTTCCGTCAAAAAGGTAATCTCTTGCCCCTTTCTCTTTTCATGGTTTAAAATTTCATTTTTAATGGATTTGTTATGAGTTAAGGTCAATTTTTTGGAGGTCATTGCGCTTTGATATCATCTCAGGCTCACAGTATCGTGAATTGCGACGATCCCAAATTGCCACAGGGGACACATAGCCATGGTGCGACGACATCGCTTTGCATAAAATAAAGGCCCAACGATGACCACAACTCAATTTTTGAAAAGAAAAAATGAGTTAGGAAAACTTCCAAGATTTGATCTTTTATGAATCTAATCATCTTTTAATGTTGCTTGGCTGGTTTTCCTCAGGCAAAATGCTCAAGTGGAGAGAAAGTGAGCATGAGGAAGAAGACTACTTTACTGACAATGACCCGGGCACTGTCATGACACTCCGAGAGTATGGTTTACTCAAATTCTTCAAAATTCAGGGCATGAGAGCCTAATTGAGATTGCTGGAGTATCTAGTCCACTTGTGGGATGTAAATGAACAAGCCTTTCATGTGGGTGTGCATACACTCACCTTGGAGATAGATGACATTTACTTTTTGACAAGGTTATCTCTCTGAGGCTCTCGGGATCACTCTTGGGAAGCATAGGTGGGGGAGAACCCACAGACTACTATGTTGCACACCACTGTGTGCCAGGTACGAAAAAGCATAGTTGCAAGGTTTCCATCATGGATGTTCAGGATTTACCATTGTGAACCATCCTCTATACTATCACCCAGATGGCAGGGAGTGTGACTTCCCACATGGCTTTGCAAAGCCACTTTCAGTACGCCATAGAGTGTATGGAGCCCCGGGTCTTCAATTGGTGCAAGGGTCTCTTAAAGAATATGAAGAAGCAACTCACAAAGTGTCGGAATGGCCGATTGAAACAATTTGGTTATGGATCCATTTTAGTATCCTTCTTCCTGGAGATGGTCCCCGTCTTACGTCTACAGGTGGAGTGGGGCATACCCGCTCCACAAGACACACAGATGAAAAGATGGGTGGATTTAATGGCTCGTCACAGTGGCGTGCCTATCGTCAAGTATGACAAAGCTTTCTTCCAGTGGCTGAGAGATCAACTAATCATGGTGGAGGATTATGCTTACGCTGGGATGGACTTCTGTGGGGATCCTAACTTAGCTCTTCTTGAGGGATCTCAGTGGGGAGACATAGGTAAGAAGGAAATTTTTCATTATATGATGTTTTTGATGTTTTAATTATATAAAATGTTTTTGTCATTTATCCAAGACTAATCAAGTGCTCTTAATAATGCAGATGTGGCACCTTATCATCCCCCAGGATCATGCAGAGGTGAGGAGAGATAGGATGTAACACCCTTGTTTCCCCCAGCTTGTAATTAATCATAAAATAGGATTTACCACGCTAAGGCATGTGGACAGTGTAAATGTATTATTGTTTGAGTTGCCAATAACTGACTATGGGGGTGAAGCCTTGAAAGTACTGGACATGATATCACTAGAGGAAAGACTGTGAAAACTATAAGGGAGGGTCATTATGAATATAATAAACCTCCTTCGGATCCCAAGGAGAGAAATCAATTAATGAAGAAAGGACCAGTGGTTGAATTATCAACCACTCCCATGAATGGAAGCATGGCCAAAACTGCAGAATGCCAGCCCGAAGTACCACTGGGTATGACAGGCCAAGCTGACCAGAGTTCCCTTCTGACAGAAGGAACAAGATGGGTCAAGAACCATCCTAGAAGAAATATATACAAATCGATAAGGAGAATGCATAGAGCTCTCCAACAGAGGATGAACATAAGGTCGTAAGATTGATGCCGAGTGAGCATTTGATAAGCCTCGCTCGAGGCCATGACAAAGAAAGAAATCTCTGAAAGATGCAGAGAACAAAACCCAAGCGGAAGCTGAAATAGAGAAAGAATCCTTGAGAACCGCAAGAGTTCCTTGGTTATATCATGGCTTGGCATGGAGGTGGCCAAAGTGCTAAGAATGAATGCCTTTGAGCCTATGGTCGGGTGGAAGGACGAACACCCATAGTCAGTTAGTTGGCTACCACCTGTAATAGATAAATAATCGCATATCTTGTGTATTTAAATGGTATTGTGAATTAATATTGGATATCCTATGAATGTTGTAGGGATATATATGTTTTCTTAATGATTTATAATGTATCCCATTTTGGTGTCTGCTTGATTGTATAATTAGGCAAGTAGGAAATTATATGGATGGGATATGTTTTATACTTGTAAATGCTTGTGTTTTGTGGGTGCTTAAGCTAGACCCACGAATTGTGAGTTTGTCGACCTTGGGCATAGTTTCATGTACGCGTGTCGACCCTCCTTGCCATTCTGAGTCCCTTGGAGGACAACGTCTGTTAAAACTCAGGAGAGATAGTGAACGTATGCACAAGATCTTTGCGAGGCAAACAGAGACCGAGAACCACTTAAGTTCTAGAGTTGAGGAATGAATGTAACGGGTGCACGGAAGGATTCTTCCAAGTGTTACGTTCTAGAGAAAGAACGCAAGGCTCTTAAGTCTTTTAGAGCCAACCAAGCTCAGGAAGAATAGTGAGATTGAAGTATTGAAAGGGAAGGATCCTTTGTTCGGATGACAAATGAACAAGAAATTATTTGTAAAGTGCCAAGGTCCGTTGTGATCGTTGGATACAGAAAGGAGTGTGGGAGTTAACCCCTTGAGTCCTCCGGAATTCGCAAGTTCGATGAACTGTGAGCTCGTCGTAAGGGAAGTAAAAATCCCCGAAGTCCTGAAGTCCTGAAGTTAATCTAGACCGTGGATCTCTGGATCCGTCGGGGTCCTTCTCGACCGTCTGATCTATGAGATTTCGAGTCCACGCTTTGGGAGAGTCGCGTGTTGGAGTGATCAAAACCCCAAAGGCAAAGTTACAGAGAACTTAGGAGACACTCACAAAGTTACCGAACACTCTCCAGCTTAGTAAGGAGTGCTTGAGAAAAATTTGCCAGGAGGGTACAAATATCCCTTTGAGGAATAGAAGGGACAAAGACCTTCGAGGTCCAAGCAGTTGAAGCTCATAAGAGATAGTGCTAAGAGGGCACAAGAGTAGGACTTATTCCAAGTCCCGAAGCTTAGATGAGATAAGCACTTTTCAGAAGTGTCGAACAGGTCTAAGAGATGGACTCGTGGGAGGAACAAAGGCTGAAGCCTTTGAATACTTAGAAAATCCTCTAAGCTAGAGGGAGTTGAAAGCTCAGGAGGAGGAGTGACAACAACCATCAGATCGGTTATGGAGAGGAGCCTGGACCATTAGATCAATGTCTGGTGAACAAAGGAAGCGCATAGGAGAGGAACAGATCCCATCTGTAGGATCTGAGCGCGAAGGACTAGTAACCGTCAGAATGAAAGGGACACGTGGTAGAGATCCGTTGTCCTCGGGTGAAAGTAAAGTTCAATATTTGAGGTTCTTGAGTACCGGAGAGCTGAAATAGATCTGGACCGTCAGACCTAGAGGGACACATGACGACACCTCGTAGACTTCGGAGAAACCACTTCGAGAGTTTCAGATTGAGAGTTGAAACTCCTGAAGCCCGAAGCGCCGAAGAGCCGAAGATATCTGAATCGTTAGATCCAGAGGATAGGTGGCATGAATCTATGGATTCCGTGTGAAGACCCGAAGTGAAATTCAACCGTTAGATCATCCGAAGTAAATCTCAAGTGTTGGATCGCTAAGGTGAAACTGAGCCATCAGATACTGTCTATTCAGGAGAAGGAAAGGTTTGAGAGTTGAGATTTCCAAAGTTCGAAGTTCCAAAAATCCAAAGTAAATCTCAACCATCCGATCGACCGAAGTGAAGTTGAGTCGTCAAATCGTCCAAAGTGAACATCAAGCGTCAGATCACCCGAAATGGATCTGAGCCGTTAGATCCAAGGGAGACGTGGCAAAAATATGAGAACTCCGGATCAAGATTCGAAGTAATTCATAACCATCAGATCCAAGGGAGACGTGGAGAAAATCTGAGAACTCTAGATAAATATCCTAAGTAATTCATAATCGTCCAATCTAAGGGAGATGTGGAGAAAATATGTGGACTCCGGGTAAAGACCCGAAGTAATCCTCGATCATCAGATCAAGAGTGTTACACATTATTTTAGTCATCCCTATGATCGTTAATGATGTAAACCTATCTGTTGCCTTCAGAGGGGTCAATAGCCTGAATTCCTGAAGAAAGAAGGGAGAATAACTTTCCCTGAGAGAAGAAGTTGTATTTTCCATTGTAAAAACCCTATTTTGGAGGATTTCTGCAGGTTACTATATACACAGGATGCGTAAATGCCTGATTTCCATAGGTTGCTCTATAGCTAGGGTGTGAAGTTTCTGCAAGTTGCACTATAGCTAGGGTGCGGAAGCCTCCTGTACATGGGAAAAATGAGCATCTTCTCGATGCTTCTAGAAGGAGAAGCTTTTATGGTGAGGTGGCCTCCGAATGGTTTGGATCTTACTTTCTTTCATGATTTAGTGGGATCATCCTAACCTCCTCACTTTATCCTCTTCAGCTTATAAAAGGAGAGGAGCTCTCATGGAGGAAGTTAGTTGGATTGAGATTGGGAAATTTATGATGGCTTTGAGCTTTGCTTTGTCAAGATAGATTGTGAGTAGCTATCAGATACACAGCCTCAGAATCCATTGGAGCAAGAAGTGTGTGGGAAGCAAAAAACAAGGAACTTTTGGAAGGAACCTGATGACATCAAGGCATTTGGTTGTATCTTTCTTCCACATTATAGAATACAGTGGCATGCTTCTTTCCCATAAAATCATTAACATTTTATTTTTCAGACTCCTTGATCACATGTTTAGGTTTTCATTGAATCTACTATTGCTGCTTTCACTTTGGTTGGTTCGTGTCATTGCAGATCTGATTTCACAAGAGCACCGGAGCGAAGCAAGGACAATAGAGATATAAGGAAGCGATATATTAAGGTATGTCATCTATTCCTTCTTTGGTAGTAAATTCAATGATTGTAACTTAGGGAAAGCATCATGTCCCGTGTTGTTTTGTTCTAGATCTAGGTGGATATAGGGAGATTAGTTTATGTCTGCATTTATCAATTTATCCTACGACAAAATTGGCGACTCCGCTGGGGAACAAATGGTTTTCCTAGTTTGTCTTGCTTTCTTGCTTTGATTGCTTGGGTTCTGTTTTCTGAGTCACTGGGAGATCCAACTTGACTCTCTGACCGTTAAAATTCATTGGAAAACCTTCACACTTTTTATTTTTTCCATTTTTTGTGTGATTTCCGCACCCTACTTTGAGGGATAGTGCAACGTTTCCACACTGTATTGGTCTTCTGGCCTGCGGAAATCATGGATTTCCACACTGCGTTAATCTATAGCCTGCGAAAATTGTGAAAAGCTTGATTTTTTATGTTTTTCCTTACCCAGATCTTAGATTTGGTTTTGGGGTGAAATTTTGGGGTTTGATTATGATCTGTTTATAGTCTGCTTGACATCTTTGAATCTTCTTTCAGCCATCTTTGCCTTATTTTTTCTTTGCTGGATTTTGAAAGATTTGGTCTCTTGATTTGAGTGTCTTTCTGTTACAAAGCATTGTTTTTTCTTTAGAATTGTTTGGTGAAAGAACTTCTTTTTCTTTTATTGAATAGTTCATGTTAAAAGAGAAAATTGTTTGGGTTGCTTTGTTTCATGTCGATTTGCTATTGTTTTTAGCTATCTTTGAAACAAAAAGTTTTAATTTCTTGCCTTATATTAGATTGGGGATCCTTGCATTTGAAGTAGTGAAATTGCATGATTCTTGGCATTTTTTGGTCTTAAATTCTATTTTATTTTCATGTATTGGTGTACAGTCTCTTTGTGGGAGCAGATCCCACTGTACACCAATAGAAATGAGACAAAGTGGTCGATCCGATTTTCTCCTCGGTTGATCCCACTCTCCCGTTAGACAGTGAAACCAAAGCGGTCGATTCATCTGTACCTTTTGACCCCATTCTTCCCTTGGAGAATGAAACCCAAGTGGTCGATTTGACGTCATTATCAATCGATCCTACTCTTTCGCTCGAGAGTAAACCCAATACTGCCCAAGTTTTTCTCGTTGGTACAGACTCTACCATGTCGGGGGGTATTCCTCCTTCTCTCGTGGAACCCTCTCCAAGTAATGAGGCTATTGGGGTGTGCTAACTGGACCTCATCTTCCCTCTCACATACCTTTCAATATTACAATACAAGTTTGTGGTCAGGATGTTCCTCAGACGCTGTTAAATGAAGGTGTGTCCGTTAGTATTTTTTCCTCTATTGCTTGGTAGGATTTGGGTTGTCCTCAGCTTGCGCCGGTTACGCAGAATTTGTTAGCTTTTAACAGAAGAACCAATCAACCTTTAGGTACCCTTCCTCAATTTCCTATAACTTTGGGAGGGAAAACTGTCTTTATTGATGTCATGGTAGTCCAAGACCCCTTGGATTTTGCTTTACTCCTTGGGCGGGATTATGTCTATGCCATGAAAGCTATTGTGTCCAATGTTTTTCGTGTGATATGTTTCCCTCACGATGGAAGAATTGTAACTATTGATCAACTTTCATTCACCGGTCTTGACTGGATTACCTCCCTAAATGGTTCTTATATGTCGACGGTATCACCCCTGCCACAGGTCAATTATGTGGCATTGTCTCCCATGCCTTCAGTTGCCGATGCAGATAAGCCTCTCACTGTAAGCTCACTCCCATATGAATTGGATTCGATAGTTGACATGGTAATCTCTTCGGTAGGGCTATTGGAGTTTGATCTCCTTACCCCTATTGCGACCCTCGACATGGTTTCTTTCCCGAGTGTGTTTCTTCCATCGAGTGAAGATCTCTTAGAGGCCATGATGAAGTTTTGTCCCTTCACATGGTGTCCTTCTAGAGCACTATCCTCTTGGAAGCCGTGATCAAGAAGAGAGCTTTGAGCATGGTTTTCTGATTTCAAGCTCGTTAAAAAATGAAACCAGTTGCGAGGATAGTTTTTGCATCTTTGTGGCAACCTCGTTAAAAAATGAAACAGAGGTTATGAGCATAGTTCCTATTTCTGTGTCAAACTCATTAAAAAATGAAATAGAGGTCTAGGGATTGAACTTGGATTCTCGAGCATAGTTCTTCTCCTGTGTCAAACTTGTTTAAAAATGAAACACCTTCCCCCTCTCTATTTGAGTCAAGTCCTACGTTAAGTATTTGAAGCTTCATTTCATTCTCCTTTTTAGTTGGATGAAACGAAGCTTGGGGGGAAATGCTTCTAGCCTCTGGACTTCATGCTGAATTCAAGTCGCTAGCTTCCTAAGCTGGGGGCTAAGTACCAACCATCCCTGAATTACGTGTTGGGAAGTCACAAGCATAGTTTTTACTTTGGTTCACACTTGTGTAAAAATGAAACCACCTACTCCAAGCATAGTTTCCTCTGGTTCGAGCTTGTGTAAAAAATGAAACCAGGTCCAAGCACAGTTTTGTTTAGTTTTAAGCTTGTATAAAAATAAAATCTATCCCAAGCATAGTTTTATTTTGTTTTAAAGTTTGCGTAAAGATGAAAACAATCTCGAGCTTAGTCTTTGTTCTTTCTCATGCTCGTAAATACATGAGAATAAGTTACCGAGCTTATTCTTTGTTCTTTCTCATGCTCGTAAATACGTAAGAATGTAACCAAGTATACTTTTATCACTTTTTCGGACTCGTAAAGGTTACACGAAAACGGAACCACCTGGAGTCACCTTTAAGCTCTTTTAAGACTCTCTAAACATGAAAATATTGTCGAGCGACCTTGTTCTTTTGACGCTCGTTAAAGTATTTGAAGAAAACATCTGTCGAGCGATAGTTTATCTCTTTTTCTGTCTCATCAGACTACTTTACGAAAAAGGAACTGAGAGAGTTCTCTTTAAGTGTTTTTCAGACTCTCTAAACATGAAAAACCCCCGAGTTTTCTTTCTTTGGAGTCGTTAAAGAAACATCGAAAGGCCCATATGGGATCGAACCACTCCTTCCTAGGGTTAGTTAAACATACTCCGAGGGACTTGTATGAATGATGAGCTTACATTACAAACATATGTTATCCTCCTCAAGCTTGCGTAAAAATAAAGAGGTACTCGCCAGAAATGGTGGGGGGGAAATTGGAAAATAAATTTGTCTAAACCTGTATTCCATGGAAGAGTTAACTTTGAACATGATACCATTTCACTCGCTTTGTTTCTAGGTTGGAAAATCCTCTTGTCTCTTGGTCATACTCATTTATAAGATTGGTCTGTGATCCCTGGTGTTGAGTTAGTGTTTCCAAGACAATTGTCGTGTCGTCAATATGTTCAAAGAGAAGTTCAACCCAGAAATCCTTCTATTGCGTCGACCATTTTTGCAGTCCTTAAGCCTTCTATTGTGTCAGGGATCCCTGAGTCAGTCCTGAATCACTTGTTACTATGATCTACATCAAATCTTCTTACCCGTTTCGTGTCATTGATGGGGGATACATTAAGGCCCTCCTATGATGAGTCTTTTCCTATTGACTTCAACTCATTATCCAGGAATTAGACTTAGAAACTAATTGGTACCTTGGAACTTGCATGCCTCAATGGCAGGTTTCCTCGCTTTTGACGGTGGATTTTCATTATTGACCCCTGATTAGGAGATTCCACCGAGTGTTCAACCTTATATCATTGATTCACATTCGTTGGATTGTACTAGAGTACCTTGGGAGTCATTGACATTAATGGTGATTTCTCTCGCACTTGTTAACGATATTCACTAATGACCAGTAATCAAGTGGTTTCTACCATGTTTGACTTCAACACATGTATTCACATGGTTAGATTCATACTATAGAGTGGTGGAGATAAAGACCCTGAATCTTTTCTCACAGATTCAGGTTGCGTTGGAGTATATTCAATTTGTACTATTGCATAGATCCACATTGCATGTCTCATGGCTATGTTCAAATTTGAGTCTTTAACACATAGATCCACAGTGTATTTTTGGTGGCTATGTTCAGATTTGAGTCATAATGGCATGGATCCACTGTGTATGTTTGGTGGCCATGACCTGTATTACTTGACATGGATCTTTGCATGTCGACATTTATGATTTGAGTCATTTGTATTCTGATTATGGGAATGCCTACCTCAGTGATGATATATTATTGTACTGTATTTCCTTGTTTGTTGGCAGGTTTTCGACCGACGTGTTCCTTGTTCCCTACACACACTCGACAAAGTATTTCAGCTATCACTCTGTTCTAATTTCATACTTTGGGGGGCTCTCTGTTAAACATTATTTTCGTCATCCCTATGATCGTTAATGATGTAAACCTATCTGTTGCCTTCAGAGGGGTCAATAGCCTGAATTCCTGAAGAAAGAAGGGAGAAGAACTTTCCCTGAGAGAAGAAGTTGTATTTTCCATTGTAAAAACCCTATTTTGGAGGATTTTTGTAGGTTGCTATATACACAGGATGCGGAAATGCCTGATTTCCGCAGGTTGCTCTATAGCTAGGGTGCGGAGTTTCCACAGGCTGCACTATAGCTAGGGTGCGGTGGCCTCCTGTACGTGGGAAAAACAAGCATCTTCTCGATGCTTCTAGAAGGATAAGCTTCTATGGTGAGGTGGCCTCCGGATGGTTTGGATCTTACTCGCTTTCATGATTTAGTGGGATCATCCTAACCTCCTCACCTTATCCTCTTTAGCTTATAAAAGGAGAGGAGCTCTCATGGAGAAAGTTAGTTGGATTGAGCTTGGGAAATTTATGTTGGCTTTGAGCTTTGCTTTGTCAAGATAGATTGTGAGTAGCTATCGGATACACAGTCTCAGAATCCATTGGAGCAAGAAGTGTGTGGGATGCAAGGAACAAGGAACTGTTGGAATGAACATGACGACATCAAGGCATCTGGTTGTATCTTTCTTCCACATTATAGAATACAGTGGCATGCTTCTTTCCCATAAAATCATTAACATTTTATTTTTCAGACTCCTTGATCACATGTTTAGGTTTTCATTGAATCTATTATTGCTACTTTCACTTTGGTTGGTTTGTGTCATTGCAAATCTGATTTCACAAGAGCATGGGAGCGAAGCAGGGACAATATAGATATAAGGAAGAGATATATTAAGGTATGTCATCTATTCCTTCTTTGGTAGTAAATTCAATGATTGTAACTTAGGGAAAGCATCATGTCCTGTGTTGTTTTGTTTTAGATCTAGGTGGATCTAGGGAGATTAGTTTATGTCCGCATTTACCGATTTATCCTACGACAAAATTAGCGACTCCACCGGGGAACAAATGGTTTTCCTAGTTTGTCTTGCTTTCTTGCTTTAATTGCTTGGGTTTTGTTTTCTGAGTCACTGGGAGATCCAACTTGACTCTCTGACTATTAAAATTCATTGGAAAACCTTCACACTTTTTTATTTTTTCCATTTTTTGTGTGATTTCCGCACCCTACTTTGAGGGACAGTGCGATGTTTCCACACTGTATTGGTCTTCTGGCCTATGAAAATCATGGATTTCCACACTGTATTAATCTATAGCCTGCGAAAATTGTGAAAAGTTTGATTTTTTATGTTTTTCCTTACCCAGATCTGAGATTTGGTTTTGGGGTGAAATTTTGGGTTTGATTATGATCTATTTATTGTCTGCTTGACATCTTTGAATCTGCTTTAAGCCATCTTTGCCTTATTTTTGCTTTGTTGGCTTTTGAAAGATTTGGTCTCTTGATTTGAGTGTCTTTCTGTTACAAAGCATTGTTTTTTCTTTAGAATTGTTTGGTGAAAGAACTTCTTTTCCTTTTATTGAATAATTCATGTTAAAAGAGAAAATTGTTTGGGTTGCTTTGTTTCATGTCGATTTGCTATTGTTTTTAGCTATCTTTGAAACAAAAAGTTTTAATTTCTTGCCTTATATTAGATTGGGGATCTTTGCATTTGAAGTAGTGAAATTGCATGATTCTTGGCATTTTTTGGTCTTAAATTCTATTTTTTTTTTTTGTGTATTGGTGTACAGTCTCTTTGTCTCATTTCTTGAAAATATTGATATTGATGAGTTTTAAAATTTTGGGACATTGTGCATATGGGAATGATAAATGTTTTCTCCTTCTCGTAGCATAGCTTTCATCGAAATGAAAAGATCACATCTTCATCTCTTTGCATTACTTTCGAGTTGGTCAAAACACCATACTGTTCACGCCAACTTCCTTTTGAGTAATAACAACCACAAAATAAAGCGCTTATAAAAATTGATTAGACATTTTAATATTTTCTGGTAGCAAACCTACATTAGATTAGTTGTAGGGCTTTGGAATAGGTGTGAAAGATAACTTTCCAAAGCTGCAAACAAACATAGGATCTTGAGTTAGGGAGCAGTAAATCCACTTATTACATTTTGTCCTGGGAAGCCCTTCTCACACAAGGGTCAATCACGAGGTCACATTGAGATTGACAGAGTTACTCATTCTACTTTGTCGGTCTTGGTGTAGAGATTGCGTGTATTATGGGGGTCACTTGAAGGTATACCCACAATGATGAGTGGAAGCCTTTCAAATTGATTTCGGGCTAGATACCCTGCTTTTGTGCATGGATCGGACTGTCGACTGTTTCCCCAGGCATCACTATAGTAATTGGTAACCTTAGTGGCCTTTCTCTTTAGGTTCTTTACACAAGGTGACTGTGGAGGGGAAATTCTTCACGGTACCTGGAATCGACGTTGGCCAAACTCACATGGGCTCCTTGGAGGGTATATCCATGATTATGTGTGGGAGCTTTTGCACCAGGGTGTAAGTCTGTTAAGCAGGTCGTCAACATAACTTTTCCACCCACTCTATCTCAGCCCCTTCTTACTTTGTTCCCGCGACGTTGGATTTCATCACCAACTAGTGCGCTCATTGTGTGAAGGGTTTGTTTGCTTGCTTGCTTATTGGTTTTTAGCGTGTGCTGTTTGTTCTCCCTAGCAGACTCTAGGTTGGATCTTTATTTAATGGTATCCGCTCCCGAAATGACCAATGAAGGAACCCCTGTTCCAGGTGAACCTTTTTTTCTTCCTTCTTACGGGAACATTGGTCCTCCTCACATCGCTACTTCGAGCCTTCTAGGTCTCACAATTGGATTACTAGTATGGTTGTTTTCCACTCAGGTAATCTCGAATGCAGCTAGTGCTTCTGTTGTAAGCACTCCCCCCCAAGAACATCGACCTCATGTTGATCCTTTGCCTTCTTCACTAGTAAGATCTTCTTCACCTTCTCCACTTGCAAGGTTTTCTTCCATTTCATCTTCTTCGTTGAGTGAAAGCTCTGAAGCTAATAACTCGGTAGATAAGAAGAAGAAGAAAAGGAAGAATAAGAAGAAGAAAAATAAGCAAGGATCCAAACTTCCAACCACTGCTGAACATGTTGGAAAGAAACCAGTTACTGTTAATTGTGTTGGGAGTGTTGATGATGCCGAGAGCACCCCAACAACCCGTAAGCCTAAGTACCCTTGTAGGCTTTGTAAGGGTAGCCATCTTCTTAAGGATTGCCCTGGTCTATCCAAGGTTATAGAAGCATGGTCTACACACTCTCAGGAGCTCATGTCATCAGCCTCTAAACAACATGCTGATGACCTCTTGTCAACTAGTCAAGATACCATTGGGAAGAAGAAAAGTAGAGTCAAGTTCCTATGTATGTTATGCAAAGGGAGTCATCTAACTCACCTTTTCCCTCGTATGGACAAAGCCTCAAAATTATTGGAAGACATGGCTGTCCCCCAACCTTAACTTCTAGCTGTTTATCACAAGCTTTCTCTCAACCCCCCTGTAGTTGATGGAATGATCAATCCAGCCCCTTCGTCGGCCAGTCTGGTTGATCATATCATCAATCTAGTCATGTCTTTAGTTGAACCAGTCGACCAAGTGGTTGATCTGCTCCCATCCTTGATTAATCCCACTCTCTCCCCAGAGAGTGTAAACCAAGTGGCCAATCTGATTTCCTCCTCGGTCGATCCCACTCTCCTGTTAGGGAGTGAAACCAAAGCGGTCGATTCATCTCTACCTGTCGACCCCATTCTTCCCTTGGAGAATGAAACCTAAGTGGTCGATTTGATGTCATTATCAATCAATCCTACTCTTTCGCTCGAGAGTAAACCTGATACTGCCCAAGTTTTTCTTGTTGATACAGACTCTACCGTGTGGGGGGGGGGTATTCCTCCTTCTCGCATGGAACCCCATCCAAGTAATGAGGCCATTGGGGTGTGCTAACTGGACCTCGTCTTCCCTCTCACATTCCTTTCCAGATTACATTACAAGTTTGTGGTCGAGACATTCCTCAGACGTATAAATGAAGGTGCGTTTGTTAGTATTTTTTCCTCTATTGCTTGGCAGGCTTTGGGCTGTCCTTAGCTTGTGCTGGTTACGTAGAATTTGTTAGCTTTTAACAGAAGAACCAGTCAACCTTTAGGGACCCTTCCCCAGTTTCCTGTAACTTTGGGAGGGAAAATTGTCTTTATTGATGTCATGGTAGTTGAAGACCCCTTGGATTTTGCTTTACTCCTTGGGCGGGATTATGTCTATGCCATGAAAGCTATTGTGTCCACTCTTTTTCATGTGATATCTTTCCCTCACGATGGAAGAATTGTGACTATTGATCAACTTTCATTCACCAGTCCTGACTGGATTACCTCCCTAAATGGTTCTTATATGTCGACGATATCACCACTGCCACGGGTCAATTATGTGGCATTGTCTCCCATGCCTTCAGTTGCCGATGCAGATGAGGCTCTCACTATAAGCTCACTCCCATATGAATTGGATCCGATAGTTGACATGGTAATCTCTTCGGTAGGGATATTGGAGCCTGATCTCCTTACCCTTATTGCGACCCTCGACATGGGTTCTTTCCCGAGTGTGTTTCTTCCATCGAGTGAAGATCTCTTGGAGGCCATGACCGAGTTTTGTCCCTTCACATGGTGTCATTCCAGACAACTATCCTCTTGGAAGCCGTGATCAAGAAGAGAGCTTTGAGCATGGTTTTCTGATTTCCAGCTCGTTAAAAAATGAAACCATTTGTGAGGATAGTTTTTGCATCTTTGTGGCAACCTCGTTAAAAAATGAAAGAGAGGTTATGAGCACAGTTCCTATTTCTGTGTCAAGCTTGTTAAAAAATGAAATAGAGGTCTAGGGATTGAACCTGGATTGTCGAGCATAGTTCTTCTCCTGTGTCAAGCTCGTTTAAAAATGAAACACCTTCCCCCTCTCTGTTTGAGTCAAGTCCTACGTTAAGTATTTGAATCTTCATTTCATTCTCCTTTGTAGTCAGATGAAACGAAGCTTAGGGGGCAATGCTTCCAACCTCTAGACTTCATGCTGAATTTAAGTTGCTAGCTTCCTAAGCTGGGGGCTAAGTACCAACCATCCCTGAATTACGTGTTGGGAAGTTGCAAGCATAGTTTTTACTTTGGTTCAAGCTTGTGTAAAAATGAAACCACCTACTCCAAGCATAGTTTCCTCTGGTTTGAGATTGTGTAAAAAATGAAACCAGGTCCAAGCAAAATTTTGTTTGGTTTTAAGCTTGTGTAAAAATAAAATCTATCCCAAGCATAGTTTTTTTTTTGTTTTAAAGCTTGTGTAAAAATGAAAACAATCTCGAGCGTAGTCTTTGTTCTTTCTCATGCTCGTAAATACATGAGAATAAGTTACTAAGCTTAGTCTTTGTTCTTTTTTGTGCTCGTAAATACATGAAAATGTAACCAAGTATACTTTTATCACTTTTTCAGACTCGTAAAGGTTACACGAAAAAGGAACCACCAGGAGTCACCTTTAAGCTCTTTTCAGACTCTCTAAACATGAAAAGATTGTCGAGGGACCTTGTTCTTTTGATGCTTGTTAAAGTATTTGAAGAAAACATATGTCGAGGGATAGTTTATCCCTTTTTCGGTCTCATCAAACTACTTTACAAAAAAGGAACTGAGAGAGTTCTCTTTAAGTGTTTCTCAAACTCTCTAAACATGAAAAACCTCTGAGTTTTCTTTCTTTGGACTCGCTAAACAAACATCGAAAGGCTCATATGGGACCGAATCACTCCTTCCTAGGGTTCGTTAAACATACTCCAAGGGACTCATCTGAAGGATGAGATTACATTACAAGCATATGTTATCCTCCTCAAGCTTGCGTAAAAATAAAGAGGTACTCGCTAGAAATGGTGGGGGAAAAATTGGGAAATAAATGTGTCTAAACCTGTATTCCATGGAAGGGTCACCTTTGAACATGATACCCTTTCACTTGCTTTGTTTCTAGGTTGGAAAATCCTCTCATCTCTTGGTCATACTCCTTTATAAGATTGGTCTGTGATCCCTGGTGTTGAGTCAGTGTTTCCAAGACAATTGTCGTGTCGTCAATATGTTCAAAGAGAAATTCAACCCGGAAATACTTCTATTGCATCGACCATTTTTGCAGTCCTTAAGCCTTCTATTGCATCGACCATCCCTCAGTCAGTCCTGAATCACTTGTTACTATGATCTACATCAAATCTTGTTACCCGTTTCATGCCATTGATGGGGGATACATTAAGGCCCTCCTATGACGAGTCCTTTCCTATCGAATTCAACTCATTATACAAGAATTAGACTTAGAAATTAATTGGTACCTTGGAACTTGCATGCCTCAATGGAAGGTTTCCTCGCTTTCGACAGTGGGTTTTCATTATTGACCCCTGATTGGGAGATTCCACCGAGTGTTTGACCTCAGATCATTGATTCACATTCATTGGATTGTACTAGAGTACCTTGGGAGTCATTGACATTAATGGTGATTTCTCTTGCACTTGTTAACGGTATTCACTAATGACTGGTAATCAAGTGGTTTCTACCATGTTTGACTTCAACACATGTATTCACATGGTTAGATTCGTACTATAGAGTGGTGGAGATGAAGACCCTGAATCTTTTCTCACAGATTCAGGTTGCGTTGGAGTATATTCAATTTGTACTATTGCATAAATCCACATTGCATGTCTCGTGGCTATTTGTTCAAATTTGAGTCTTTGACACACAGATCCACAGTGTATTTTTGGTGGCTATGTTCAGATTTGAGTCATAATGGCATGGATCCATTGTGTATGTTTGGTGGCCATGACCTGTATTACTTGACATAGATCTTTGCATGTCGGCATTTATGATTTGAGTCATTTGTATTTTGATTATGGGAATGCCTACCTCAGTGATGATATATTATTGTACTGTATTTCCTTGTTTTTTGGCAGGTTTCTGACCGACGTGTTCCTTGTTCCCTACACATACTTGACAAATTATTTCAGATATCACTCTGTTCTAACTTTATACTTTGGGGGGCTCTCTGTTACACATTATTTTCGTCATCCCTATGATCGTTAATGATGTAAACTTATCTGTTGCCTTCAGAGGGGTCAATAGCCTGAATTACTGGAGAAAGAAGGGAGAAGAACTTTCCCTGAGAGAAGAATTTGTATTTTCCTTTGTAAAAACCCTATTTTGGAGGATTTCCGTAGGTTGCGATATACACAGGATGCGGAAATTCCTGATTTCCGCAGGTTTCTCTATAGCTAGGGTGTGGAGTTTACGCAGTCTGCACTATAGCTAGGGTGTGGTGGCCTCTTGTACATGGGAAAAACGAGCATCTTCTCGATGCTTCTAGAAGGAGAAGCTTCTATGATGAGGTGGACTCCGAATGGTTTGGATCTTACTCGCTTTCATGATTTAGTGGGATCATCCTAACCTCCTCACTGCATCCTCTTCAGCTTATAAAAGGAGAGGAGCTCTCACGGAGAAAGTTAGTTGGATTGAGCTTGGGAAATTTATGTTGGCTTTGAGCTTTGCTTTGTTAAGATAGATTGTGAGTAGCTATTAGATACATAGCCTCAGAATCCATTGGAGCAAGAAGTGTGTGGGAAGCAAGGAACAAGAAACTATTGGAAGGAACCTGATGACATCGAGGCATCTGGTTGTATCTTTCTTCCACATTATAGAATACAGTGGCATGCTTCTTTCCCATAAAATCATTAGCATTTTATTTCCAGACTCCTTGATAACATGTTTAGGTTTTCATTCAATCTACTATTGCTTTTTTCACTTTGGTTGGTTTGTGTCATTGCAGATCTGACTTCACAAGAGAACTAGAGCGAAGCAGGGACAACAGAGATATAAGGAAGCGATATATTAAGGTATGTCATCCATTCCTTCTTTGGTAGTAAATTCAATGATTGTAACTTATGGAAAGTGTCATGTCCTATGTTGTTTTGTTCTAGATCTAGGTGGATCTAGGGAGATTAGTTTATGTTTGCATTTACTGATTTATCCTACGACAAACAGGACACGTGTCAGTGGATTATAGCCTTCGATTAAAATCCATAGGGAAAAAAGGGTAAAGTTTGAGATTTGAGATCTCAGAAGTCCGAAACCCGAAGGATATCTCAACCGTTGATGGAGAAGAGGGCCACAGGACCGGTTATCCAGTTGAAAGGTCAACCACCCAAAGTGAAGGCAGGGCCATTGATTAGGAGGACAGGTTTCTGCAAGTCTTCAACTCGAAAGATTGAAGTACGGAAGAGAGCAGGGTTTTAAGAGTTGAAACTCCCGAAACCTGAAATCATGAAGGAGATCTTGTCTGTTGATTTTGCAAGAGGTTAGATCTGATCCATAGGTTTGAGAGGGGAAGATCTGAACCACCAGTTTTTGAAGTACTATCAATATCAGGAGATCGACAGTCCCGTAGCATTGTGGGGATAGGAGTTGCATGAATGTTAAAAATTTGAGGGCAAGCCACAATTCAAACCGTGGATTTGAAAAGAGGACACGTGGAGGCTCGAGGAGAATTGTGGGCCAAAAAGAAGTTTGATTCAAACCACCTTTGGTCACGTTCGCAATCACACGGTTCTATAAGGTCATCGCCCAAGGTCACATCCAGAGGGGGCTTATCTAGAAAAGGAGCTAACGCCCAATACTCCGAGATTTCACAGGGGAGTTAAAGGGAAGCTCACATGTGCCCTTAAACCTCCACTAAGAAGTCGAAAGGTTCTGTGTTTAATTACAGAACTAGACCATCAAGGTCTCAGAGAGTTGTTTGGCTTCAGAATCAGATATCCTTGACTAGGAGGTTGGACTGGGTCCCCGACTTTTGAAATCAGAAACCATGAATGGAAATTATGCCCTTTAAGAAAAGTGCAAATTTGTATGCCCCGTCGTGGGTCTGTTACAAATTGGTATCAGAGTATGGACACTTGGCCTACTTGGGCTCATGTACGAGTCGCGTAAGGAGATGTTGTTATCTGCATTTACTCCTTGAGGAGAAGAACTGCAGATTGAATCTGTGATTTTGGGAATTCTTGTTGAATCTCAGTAGAAGAATTTCTTTAGCCCTTGTCAAAGTGATAGCTACTCTTTCCGGAGGAGGGATATGCTAATTAACATTTATAATAAGACTTGAATGTGGATAGATGAAGGTGGCAGGGTTATGTCAAGAGCATCTGAAGCCCGAAGGACGGATGACCTGGTGTTCGTAACACTGCTTCTAAGCATGAATAGTTGGAACTTCAGGCACTGATGATGGTGGATTATATAATGGTTAATACCTTTGTGGGCTTAAAGGAATCTGATAGGATTAGGTAGGATCCCTGGCAGTTATAGTTACTGCTTTATATTAAAATTGAAGTATATAACTCCTCATGACCAGAGAAAAGTGAGATGGGTAAAACCCTATGGAGGTCGAGGCAATAAGGTTTTGTTGCTAGACATTGTCGCATAAAGAGGAAACTAACCTTGGTTGGTTATTGCCTTGAGAGAAGGCAACATCAATATGAGATATGACTATGAGATTAGTCCTCTAAGTGACTAAAATATCAAACTAAAGGACACTAATGATGAAATTAAACTATCAAGCGAATGCATGAGGTAAAAAGGTGCAAGAGATGCACCTACTTATACATGAATGTGTATACATGATCATAAGGATGATTGGAAGATCCTTGGGAAAAGGATATAGAAGCATGATATGTCCATGTGTGTGAATGACATGGAAAAGGTGCAAGCAATAAGCTAGCATTATGAATACTTATCCATGTTTAATTATGCTTGAGTGCATGGGTTTAATGCATTGTGGAGCTTCCTAATATGAAGCTTGATATTAATACCAATTAGGTATGAATGATATTAAACGTGAAAGTGATGCACATGTATGATGTAAGAGTATAGTTATAGGTACAATATGGTTTCCCTGATGAGTGAAATATAAAGAAAGAATTGCTTTTGCCCAGAATAAATGAATACTATGGATGCATGGCTGACTCTATTTCGAAGAGTCATGAAAGTTCTGTCCCAAATAATAGCTTGAGGGGGAATGTATTCCCTTTCCTCAGGAAATTTAATATAATTATCTAAAAAGGGTAAATGAGCAAAGATGCTTTGTTGTCATAATAAGAGGTAAGTGATTATGCCTTTGAGGATCACAAGAGAAGGATTGTGAACAATCATAAGTCGACTGATCTTAAAGGTAAATATGTAGGTGGGTTGTGAAACATGCCTATGACCGCTACAAGCAGGTTTAGGATTATGAATATGGTTAAGTACATCATGGATGCAAGTTAACAAAACTAGAGTATGCATGGATACATAATTTGGGTACATGACAAAGGTGCATGTTTATATTCCTTATGGAATATTGGGTAAAACGCTAAAGGTAACTCAAGGGTGAGTCCATCACAAATAGTGATGGATGTGCAATAAGGAAGTTCCATGCTGAGGGAGTTTCCCATGGAAGAACTATGTGAAAACTCTGTCAAGAGGACATAGTCACAACCTTAGTAACTGTTGAGAAACCGAGTAGTGAGCTACAAGCTCATATATATATATATATATATATACCAAAATCTTGGATTACATTTTGAAAAACATCATGTAAGGAATAGAAGAATAATAAATGAATATTGACCATTCTGATAACTGAATGGTAATGTGTAGGATGTACAGGTTCATGATCCATTATGAACAAAAAAAAAGGGTTTGCTATTAAAGCATGATGTTGTATTCCAAAAAGGTTAAGGTGAGGCCTAACCAAGGCTGCTCAAGGAAAAGAGCAGGAAGATCCCAACACAGAGTAAATTGCAAAAACATAGAAAAGACAATGAGGCCTTAGAAATAACTCAGTTGGGCTGAAAAGTCCTAGGAGATGTAGAAATAATTTGAAGAAGGGGAGAACCCTAACTCATTTTTTGTTATGTGTTATGTTTCCTTTGGAATAAGAAAGTTGATTTACTAATGAAAGTAAATGTTTTGACACCAGAGTGATGAGGATTGTATTACTGTAGAAACCGTTGAAAACTGTCGGTATTTCACTCATAAAAACATTAAGGATAATGTGATGAAGTGCATACATATATGCTAGGACATGTCTGAAAATGTTTTATTAATTTAAATGCTATGGTACTTGCATTTTTAATTTACACGACGACTAATGTGTTTATGATGTATGTCATGTGTAGAAAGAAATAGATTGGAATTGTTGAGAAATACAGTTTTCAATAACGAACAACCTCAATAAGAGGATGACTATGAGAAGGTTCTTGTTGAAATATTGTTTAAGGGACTTTAAAAGTCCCCATGGAGCACCACTGATGGGATAATATTAGAGGGGGTGCTAACAACCAAAATCGGTATAAAAATGTTCATGCCTATGTGGCACAAGGTATGAAGGGATTGGGTAAGAATCCCTTCTAAAATGTTTTATGGTATTAATGTTATGTATGGAACGTTGAAAGGAAGTTGTATGCCTTGGATACCCAAGTAGGGTATGATTCAGGAAGGATAACCTAAATGATGGAGGTGTGAACCTTTGGTAGCAAAGACTAATTGTAATTCTCGGAAGAATTCAAGAACTGATATGTCATGAATACATGGACCAATCAAGGAATGATTGGAAACAAAAGTGCTCATAGATGGCACACTGCATGGAATGCATGTTGCATAAGATGGGAGACAATGGATTTTTCAGTAAGAAAGGAGGACCTTCCAATGTTTTTCTTACATTATGTAAGCGTTGAAGCAAAACTAATCTGGGTGGCCATGAGTGTTGGCACCCTGGTTATTAATGGAGGAAGAATGCTTAAAGGAATTCATGTGAAACTTTTGATTTTCATGTGTACTGATTTGGGAATCGTGATCATCCTGTAGCCGGAAGCATAGTCCTGCTGTAACAATGAATGAGAATGAATAAACCATATGGTGAAAAGCTTGGCTAAGCTCCAACACACAATGACAAAGTATTTGTCGTAAAGTGTGGGAAACTTAAAATCAATGCAAAGGTGCATTGGATATGAATGTGGCCACGAATGTTGGCACATTCATTCAGGTCAATTGATATCTGAATTACATTCTGAAAAATTTGGTAGGCTGAAATGATGCATAGGTAAGGGATGATGTATCCTTTTGCTTTGTATCATTGAATAGATGAAAATGACTTGGACTGTTAGTATGCTTGATTTTGAAAATGTAATGTGCATGAAAACTAACAATTTGTTTGGCTGAGGAATGTTGAAATTGCAAGAGGAAATGGGTCTTGGATATGGTAGTATTGTAAGCCCATAAGGAAGACCAATTTCCTACTGAGCCAAATTGCAAGGAATGATATTTCCTTTTTGAGAAAGTGAATTTGATTGTTAGTATGCACAATTCTGAAATTGTTTGTGATGACGTTATAAATGTGCAATAAAATGTATGTGCATGGAAACTAACAATTTGTTTGGCTGATTGAAGTTGAAATTCCAGGAAGCAAAGGAGTCCTAAATATGGTAGCGTTGTAAGCCATAAGGAAGACCAATTGCCTGCTGAGCCAAACCGTTATGGGAAGGAAAGTCCCATAATTATGAATCTATTTCCTGTGTGAAACAAATATGGAAACAAAATGTGGAATTTGGATATCTGTGGGTCACAGATTTACAAGAAAATTTTGAATTTAAAATTTATGATGATGTCTCATGAATTTTTATATGCCCGTGATATGGGTGAGAAAGAGTATAATCCGATCGCATGAAATAAAGACTGACTTGGGAGAATGAGAGTAACCTTCGTCCCTATCTATGATTGAGTCAGGAGAAGGAGAGTAACCTTCATCCCTAACTTTAGCTGAGCCGGAAGGATGTCAAGCAGTAAAAGCATGAAAAATGGTTACTGCTGAGCCATGAGAACCCCGTGGTAAGCCATGATCGCCTAGAATATATTGTGTTGAGGTAACACAAGCTGGAGGGACGCCTCAGGAGAACAAGTTTGAGGGATGCCTCGACTGTAAGACTCGACAGAGTCTACGAAATTATTTATGTGCGAGAAAACCTTGGCAAGGCAAGATGGATCACCCGAGCGACTGTATAGCAGAGAAGGGGATGCCTGAGCCTAGTCCTGGAGGGTGAGTGGCCACAAGGAAGAGGAGACCTTAATATTTCTTTTAAACTATTGATCGGGATCATGCACACGATGGGTAGTTCTTCCTGTGGGAGAAAACCTTGGCAAGGCAAGATGGATCACCAGAGGGAATGTATAGCAGAGAAGGGGATGCCTGAGCCTGGGCCTGGAGGGTGAGTGACCGCAAGGAAGATGAAACCATGATAGTTAATGTAAACTATTGAATTGGGATCATGCACCCAATGGGTATGTCAAGGAAAAACAATGAGCCTGGATAACAAAACAACCGCGTGGATACAAATCCACAAACTGCGCAGATAATTATTGAGCTAAGATTATGTAATTTTCCTAGAATTTTTTTTTATGAAATGTTTTCACATAAGACTATGATTCACGTGCTTGTTGTATAAGAATTATTGAAAGAAGGTGACCAAGATTAAAGGTTTGAAAAAGGACCTAACCGAGGAAGAAGGATCAAGATTTTTGAAATAGCCGAACGAGAAAGGCATGACAGGTGTTTTGAGAAAGAACACCGAGAACGATGTTCCTTTAAGGGGGAGGGAATTGTAACACCATGGTTTCCCCCAGCTTGTAATTAATCATAAAAGAGGATTTACAATGCTAAGGGATGTGGATAGTGTAAGTGTATTATTGTTTGAGTTGCCAATAACTGATTGTGGGGGTGAAGCCTTGAAAGTACTGGCCATGATATCACTAGAGGAAAGAATGTGAAACTATAAGGGAGGGTCATTATATCAAATAACCCCAAATTCCCTTGATGAGGATAATAAACCTCCTTCGGATCCCAAGGAGAGAAATCAATTAATGAAGAAAAGACCAATGGTTGAATTATCAACCACTCCCATCAATAGAAGCATGGCCAAAACTACAGAATGTCATCTCAAAGTACCATTGGGTATGACAGGCCAATCTGATCGGAGTTCCATTCTAATAGAAGGAATAGGATGGGTCGAGAACCATCCTGGAAGAAAGATATACAAGTTGATAAGGAGAATGTGCAGAGCTCTCCAGTAGAGGATGAACATAAGGCCGTGATCTTGATGCTGAGTGAGCATCTGATAAACCTCACCCAGGGCCATGACAGAGAAAGAAATCTCTAAAAGATGCAGAGAATAGAACCCGAGCGAAAGCTGAAACAAAGAAAGAATCCTTGAGAACCGTGAGAGTTCCCTGGTTATATCATGGTTTGGCACGGGGGTGGCCAGAGTGCTAAGAATGAATACCTCTGAGCCTATGGTCAGGTGGAAGGACAAACACCCACAATCAGTTAGTTGGCTACCACCTATAATAGATAAGTAATCACATATCTTGTGTATTTAAGTGGTACTATGAATTAAAATTGGATATCCTATGAATGTTGGAGGGATAGATATGTTTTCTTAATGATTTATACTGTATCCCATTTCGGTGTCTTCATGATTGTATAATTAGGCAAGTAGGAAATTATATGGATGGGATATGTTTTATACTCGTAAATGCTTGCATCCTGTGGAGGATTAAGCTAGAGCCACGAACTGTGAGTTCATCGACCTTGTGCATAGTTTCATGTACGCGTGTTGACCCTCCTACTCGTTCTAAGTTCCTTGGAGGACAAAGTCTGTTAAAGATCAAGAGAGATAGTGAATGTATGCACAGGCTCTCTGCGAGGCAAACATAGACTGAGAACCACTTAAGTTCTAGAGTTGAGGAATGAAAAGGATTCTTCCAAGTGTTACGTTCTAGAGAAAGAGCGCAGGGATCTTAAGCCTTTCAGAGCCAACCAAGCTCAGGAAGAATAGCGAGATTGAAGTATTGAAAGGGAAGGCTCCTTTGTTCGGATGACGAACTAACGAGAAACTATTTGAAAAGAGCCAAGGTCCGTTGTGACCATTGGATACGGAAAGGAGTGTGAGAGTTAAACCCTTGAGTCCTCTGGACTTCGCGAGTTCGATGAATTGTGAATTCGTCGTAAGGGAAGTAAAAATCCCTGAAGTCCCGAAGTCCCGAAGTTAATCTGGACCGTGGATATCTGGATCTGTCGGGATCCTTCTTGACCATATAATATATGAGATTCAGAGTCTGTGCTTTGGGAGAGTCGCATGTTGGAGTGACCAAAACTCCGAAGGTGAAGTTACATAGCACTTATGAGACACTCACAAAGTTACCGAACACTTTGCAGCTCAGTAAGGAGTGCTTGAGTGAAAGTTTCTAGGAGGGTACAAATATGCCTTTGAGGAATAGAAGGGACAAAGATCTTCAGGGTCCGAGCAATTGAAGCTCATGAGAGATAGTGCTAAGAGAGCACAAGAGTAGGACTTATTCCAAGTACTGAAGATCAGAAGAGATAAGCGCTTTTCAGAAGTGCCGACGCGGTTCAAGAGACAGACTCGTGGGAGGAACAAAGGCCAAGGCCTTTGAATACTTAGAAAATCCTCTAAGCTAGAGGAAGTCAAAAGCTCAGGAGGAGGAGCGACAACAACCGTCATATCAGTTGTGGAGAGGAGCCTGGTGTTATAACCCTAAATTGCACTATCCCTACTTACCTGGCATCAGGCCTACTCATTGCCCTTCATTGCCAAAGCTATGCTGAACAAACTCCTCAAAAACCTCTTAAAACAAGTAGCCCGCGCCCTAACCTATCACTGGGCGCGGTTGACCGCTTGCTGGCCTTCTACTGCACGCGGTGGACCGTGGGCTAGTCCACTACAGCCCACGTTTACCTAACAAAGCAAAAAATCAGGAAATTTTCCACCGGGATGAAAGGATTTTTGTCAGTTAACTGGAACTCCCAGCCATGCATAGCCGAGAGTTCGCCTAAAACCCTAGCTCCTTCTAGCCTATAAAAGAAGGGGTAGGGGTACTATTCAAAGGAGGAAAAATCATAGCAAAGAAACTCTGCCAAATTGTCAAGTCCGTTTTGTCCCAACCCTTTAGCCTTGCCTCAAGCTTTAGGAGAAGTTCAAGAAACAGCAGTTGGAGGACAAAAGAAGAGGAGGAGCCCAGGATCAGGATCGAGGAACGGTGGCCAGTCTCTAAAATCATTGTAAGTTGGTTCATATTGAGATTAATGAAAAATATACTTTTCCAGTCCCGAATACATGAGTCTCATATGTTTTATTTGATTTATGTTTTATCTTTAACCCTCTAGTAGATCAGTAGCATGCATGCGTAGTTTTGTCTTGATTGCAGGATCGCTTTGTGGAAGGAGCAGCAGCAGCAAGGAGATAAAAGCTCAACGGAGGATCTACTTCAACCGTCGATAAAAAGGTTAGTTGATTCTTCCCATGTTTGCCTGAGAAAAAGGGTTATAGGTTTGGGTAGGAGGTTAAAAGTTATTCTTGAAGGGTCATGATCTGCATGCAAGTTTAAAGCCCTAACTTGCTAGTCCGTAGGGTAGAAAAACCCCACAACATAATTGGCGACTCCACTGGGGAGATTTTACTCTTAGGGTTTTCAGATTTGGTTAAAGATCTTCTGGGTAGTTCAAAGAAGTTTAGTCTCTGTTTCTTTGTTTATTTTGTTGTCTGTTAGGTCAATGCTAGCAGGGAACTTGGTTATCAATACCAGTTTTCCTTGACTGACGCTTGACGTTTATTCTCGGGACACACAGAGGTACATGCGCTCTGTAGAAGCCCTGCCCGCGGGTGACCCGCGCCCTAACTTTCTATAGCACGCGTTTGCTCACGTGATGCAGTAGTTTCAGTAGCGTGTAGCTTTCAGGAAGCTCGAGAGGTAGTCTCCTCTTCCCTGTCAGAAGTTTATCTTCTCAGGGGGCTTTTTGGATCCTGTCTGGGTCTTGATTGGTTTACGGTCTTGCTTTCAGTCTGCCTTATTGTTTTGACTATCCTTTGCATTTGTTTTCTTTTTTGAAAAATTTTCCTTTTCTGTTGAAGTAATAGCACCCAAGCCTTTCAGAGATCCTGGTTGTCAATACCAGAGGCCTTTTTCAGGTCTAGGCTGCCTGTGTTTGATTTTTTTTCTCAGATTTTATATATACCCGCGGGCTGATTCAGTTCTAAGCGCGGGTACCCGCGTGCTGTTGTAGCTGAGCACGCGGTTGACCGCGTGCTGTCTCGGTGACAGTCGCGGGTCTGTCTGGTTGCTTTTCAGCCTGGGTGGGGCAGTCATCCCCTCCTGTGGTGAGAAGTCTTCCTTTCAAGGTTTGGAGTCTGAGGCTGCACAATCAGCAGGTTAGGGCATTTCACCCTTAGCTTGTGTTGGTCATTTGATTTTTTGATAGAAAAGACAAAAGAGAAAAAATATCTGTTTCATGGTTTTTAGGCAAGTGTTTGAATCAGTGCTGTCTTGATTGCTTTTCTCGCATTTTCGTGCTTTGATTCTGTTTGCAATCTGCGCTTTAAGCCATAGTTTTCTTGTTATTCTCTTGGTTTTGTTCTTGTCATCATTTTTCCTTGTTGTGTGATTTTACAACGAAATAAAAAACAATTTCTTGTTTCATTTTCTTCTTGGTTTGAAGATTGTGTTGTTGCATCAATAGCTAGGAAATAAGTCTTTTTGCATAAGTTTTTGCAGTGCATATCAAGTATAAGTAGCTCGCAGATCTGAGTGAAAGTCCTTTGTATTTACTGCATGAAATCTTGGTAAATTTGAAAAAGAAAAGAAGTCTTTTGTTGAAAAGTTG
>JASDQU010104774.1:29859-48345 GCA_032191745.1 Picea mariana | reverse complement strand
CCTGAGTCTTATCACTTGTCGTGCTATTGTCCAAGGGAAGTTTGTTACTTAGCCTGAGTCATCCACTCTGCAATATGTCTCTTGTCCGCATACCCGACCATCCTGAACGTCCAATCAAGTCTTTGTTCGAAATCACTGAAACCTTCAGTCCGATCATCAAGATTATCAAGTCCACAACCGACAAGTCGTCGAAGACCTCTGGGCAGTGCAGTCGTACACTCATATTACACTCCTACTCGAGTTTAGAATATTTTGAAGTTGTTGCTCGAGCTCTGAAGTACAACCATCAGGCCAAATCAACTTTTGAGAGATGGATACTTTCTTTGTATATCTTTTTGATTTCGAGATGTAGCTCCGCTGTGTATTGTTCGCGGCTACTCTTTATAGTTATTGACATGGATCTACAGTGTATTTGATTGGTAGCCATGGTTCTGATTTATCCCGAGCATGGGTATGCCCGCCTCGGTGAGACATTTGATATTTTTTGCAGACGACACTTCGTGATTACTGATTCCTGGGCTCACTCATTCAGCATATCAGTACAGATTGGTAAAGAATTGGTAATGTATTTCGGCCATCAGATGCTCTTCTGACCTCACACATTAGGGGGCATCTGTTATAACCCTAAATTTCACTATCCCTGCTTACCTGGCATCAGGCCTACTCATTTCCTTTCATTGCCAAAGCTATGCTAAACAAACTCCTCAAAAACCTCTTAAAACAAGTAGCCCGCGCCCTAACCTATCACTGGGTGTGGTTGACCGCTTGCTGGCCTTCTACTGCACGCGGTGGACCGCGGGCTAGTCCACTACAGCCCGCGTTTATCTAACAAAGCAAAAAATCAGGAAAGTTTCCGCCAGGACGAAAGGCTTTTTGTCAGTTAACTGGAACTCCCAGCCATGCATGGCCGAGAGTTCGCCTAAAACCCTAGCTCCTTCTAGCCTATAAAAGAAGGGGTAGGGGTACTATTCAAAGGAGAAAAAATCATAGCAAAGAAACTCTGCCAAATTGTCAAGTCCGTTTTGTCCCAACCCTTTAGCCTTGCCTCAAGCTTTAGGAGAAGTTCACGAAACAACAGTTGGAGGACAAAAGAAGAGGAGGAGCCCAGGATCAGGATCGAGGAACGGTGGCTGGTCTCTAAAATCATTGTAAGTTGGTTCATATTGAGATTAATGAAAAAGATACTTTTCCCGTCCCGAATACATGAGTCTCATATGTTTTATTTGATTTATGTTTTATCTTTAACCCTCTAGTAGATCAGTAGCATGCATGCGTAGTTTTGTCTTGATTGTAGGATCGCTTTGTGGAAGGAGCAGCAGCAGCAAGGAGATAAAAGATCAACGAAGGATCTATTTCAACCGTCGATAAAAAGGTTAGTTGATTCTTCCCATGTTTGCCTGAGAAAAAGGGTTATAGGTTTGGGTAGGAGGTTAAAAGTTGTTCTTGAAGGGTCATGATCTGCATGCAAGTTTAAAGCCCTAGCTTGCTAGTCCGTAGGGTAGAAAAACCCCACAACACCTGGACCATTAGATCAATGTCCAGTGAACAAAGGAAGCACAAAGGAGAGGAGCATATCCCATCTATTGGATCTGACTACGAAGTACCAGTAACTGTCAGATCAAAAGGGACATGTGGTAGAGATCCATTGTCCTCGGGTGAAAGTAAAGTTCGAGATTTGAGGTTCCCAAGTCCCAGAGAGCCAAAATACATCTGGATCATCGGACCCAGAGGGACACGTGATGAAAGCTCGTAGACTTCGGAGAAACCACTTCGAGAGTTTCAGATTGAGAGTTGAAACTCTCGAAGCCCGAAGCACCGAAGGGTCGAAGTGCCGAAGGGCCGAAGAGCTGAAGAGATCTGAATCGTCAGATCCAAAGGATAGGTGGCATGAATCTATGGGTTCTGGGTAAAGACCTAAAGTGAACATCAATTGTCAGATCGTCCGAAGTAAATCTCAAGAGTTGATTGCTAAGGTGAATCTGTGTCGTCAGATACTATCTATTCAGGAGAAGGTAAGGTTTGAAAGTTGAGATTTTTGTAGTCTGAACTTCCAGAAATCCGAAGTAAATCTCAACCATCCGATCGACCGAAGTGAAGCTGAGTCATCAGATTGCCCAAAGTGAACATCAAGCGTCAGATCACCCAAAGTGGATCTGAGCTGTCAGATCCAAGGGAGATATGACAAAAATCTGAGAACTCCCGATAAAGATTCGAAGTAATTCATAGCTGTCAGATCCAAGGGAGACGTGGCGAAAATATGAGAACTCCGGATAAATATCCGAAGTAATTCATAGCCATCCGATATAAGGGAGACGTGGAGAAAATCTATGGACTCTGGGTAAAGACCCGAAGTAATTCTCGATCGTCAGATCAAGAGGACATGCGTTAGTGCATTATAGCCTTCGGTTAAAATCCATTAGGAAAAAAGGGTAAAGTTTGAGATTTGAGATCTAAGAAGTCTGAAACCCAAAGGAAATCTTGACCGTTGATCAAGAAGAGGGCCACAATATTGTTGATCCAGTTGAAAGGTCAACCACCCGAAGTAAAGGCAGGGTCATTGATTAGGAGGACAGGTGTTTACAGATCGTCAATTCAGAAGAATTAAGTACAGAAGAGAGAAGGGTTTTGAGAGTTGAAACTCCTGAAACCCAAAATCATGAAGGAGATCTCGTCCGTTGATTTTGCAAGAGGTCAGATCTGATCCCTATGTCTGAGAGGGGAAGATATGAACTGCCAGTTTTTGAAGTGCCATCAAGATTGGGAGATCGATGGGCTTGTAGCATTGTGGGAATAGGAGTTGCATGAACGTTAAAAAGTTGAGGGCGGGCGGCAATTCAAACTGTGGATTTGAAAAGAGGACACTTGGAGGCTCGAGGAGAATTGTAGGCTGAAAAGCAGTTTGATTCAAACCACCTTTGGCCACGTCTGCAATCATGTGGTCTTGTAAGGTCATCCTCCAAGGTCACATCCAAAGGGGGCTTATCCAGAAAAGGAGCTAACGCCCATTACTCTGAGATTTCACAAGGGAGTGAAAGGGAAGGTCACGGGTGCCCTTAAACATGCACCAAGAAGTCGAAAGGTTTTGTGTTTAATTATAGAACAAGACCATCAAGGTCTCAGAGAGTTGTTTGGCTTCATAATCGAAGATCCTTGACCAGGAGGTCGGACTGGTTCCCCGACTTTCCAAATCAAAAACCATGAATGGAGATTCTACCCTTTAAGAAAAGAGAAATTTTTTATGCCCCATCGTGGGTGTGTTACATAGGAGTTGTGGTGGGTCGAGGAGTGGTTGCCGAGGATCTCAAGGAGATTGAGTAGAATTTAGAGGGATTAACCGTGAACATCCTTGATATCATTGTGGATGAACTACCTCGGTGCTACCAACGCCATACAGTTGGCATATCGACATCTATTGGTCGAATGCTCCATAGAGTGTCACGAGCAGTCATTTGTTACAATGAGCAACATCGTTTATGCTTTTGTATATGAAGCCATGAGCTTCACTATTTTGATATTTTGGTCCTTGGACAAACACTTTTTGTAACTTGTGACGTATTAATATAAAGTTCCTACCGACTTACTTGTCTTCTTAAAATGTGTGTTTGGATTTATAAATGTCACAAATGTCTATCTAAGACATAATTATCCAATGCATCTATCAATGTGTTTAGACATATAGGAATATGTTGATACTCAATATAATCAAAATTTCTTTCCAAGAGGCGAATTCTTAAGTATACCCGTAACAATGTAGGACTTTGGATGGAATAAATGTTGCTCAATTGCAACACTACTAACAGTGAATCAAGTCGTACAATAAGATGATGATGCCAAATGAAATGGCATTAGTTAATAATTCAATAAATGCACTGTATTCCTCGATATTATTAGTTGCACGACCAAGGCAAACACCGTGTATACTGATCAACTCATTCGTAGGTGCATAGATATCCCATGCAACATACACTAGGTTTTGAGTACTGCGATTAGCACCATCAGCAAAGCCGATATAGGGTAGTGAAGACACCGACATTTGGAAACCAAGCACAATGCAAGAGAAACAGTTGAAAGGCGAAACCAAAAACGAAAAAAGCACACTAGAGTATGATACACTAAAAATACAAAGCACTCATGCAAAAATAGTTTAAGCATAGTACTTTTTCAAGTAAAGCCCATTTATGGGTTCACTCAAATGAATTCCATCATAATATACCACCTCATAAGCCCCTTTCTCCAACTCTTGTTTAACGATATAAGGGCCACGCCACATAGGGTCGAATTTACCGACCCCTAATAAGTCACGATCTTGTTCATAAAGAAGAACCAAATCATCCTCGGAAAAAAACACGTGGTTTGACATGCTTGTTATATTGAGCTTTGATATGTTTCTTTTGAGTTTCAATGACTAAGGCAGCATCACGACAAGTCTCGTCTAATTGCATCAAATACAAGAGACGTTCCTCTTCGACATTGGTGTTAGGGAGAAGTTTGACAACTAGTTTCAAAGATGAGATTTCACATTCAATAGACATAATAGCTTCGATACCATATACCAAATGGAAAGGTTTGAACCCTGTGGTACATTTAACAGATGTCCGATAGGCCCATAATGCTGAGAAGAGCATCGTGTGTCAGCTTGACTTGCGAATTCCTACCATTTGTCGAAGCATAGTAGTGAGAACTTTGTTAATTGCTTCAACCTGGCCATTGGCCTATGGATAATAAGGTGTTTATTTTTCATGCCGAAGACCCAACTTCTCGGTAAGTTCAAACATCATGAAATTGTGAAAATGACTACCATGATCAGTGATGATGGCTTGAGGGACACAAAATCTAGTAACGATATGATTGAATATGAACAACGCTGCATTTTTCTTGGTGTTAGCAAATGTACGCATCGCCTCATCCCATTTAGTGAAATAATCCACGGCTACGATGATGTATCCATACCCCCCGACTGAGTGAGGGTTAAATGTCATGAAGTCAATGCCCCATTTAGCAAATGGACCAACAAAAACTATAGGGTAAAGAGGAGCAGGATGAGATCGGATCTTATTGTTATTCATTTGACAAGCATGGAACTTCTGAATGGAAGTGATGCAATCCTTAAACAATGAAGGCTAGAAGTAACCAGCTCGTAAGATCTTTTGGGTAGTGGCATACCCAGACATATGAGCACCACATGCTCCGGAATGACAGTCATTCAAAGATTTCTTAGCTTCATCATAGGTTAGACATCGTCGAAATATGGAATCAATATCACGACGGTAAAGGGTATCACCAAGGATAATGTATTGACAGGCTTGATATCGAATACAATAACCATCTACACTAGAAAGGTTAGGCCAAAAAGTTTGGGTTTGGAGATAAATGATAATGTCTCCATACTATATGTCGTCAAAACTGATTAGAAAGAGAGACTCATCAGGAAAGGAATCCTCTGCCACAGTTTCTGTCTCACTAGAGGGAAGGTCACATATCAACTTGAAAAAAACCAAAGATTTCTTTGATTTGGCTTGCTCAAACTCCAAATCAAACTCTTGGAGAATCATTATCCATTTGGAGTATTCCCCCCCCAACAATTGTTGAGTAAGGATGTGTTGCAATCATAAATAACTGTGGTTCTGCGTAATAAGATATAATGGAGAAAACATTGAACAACCTGAACAACTCCCAAGGCCAGTTTCTCCACATGCAAATATTTGGTTTTGGTGGTCATGAGACTTTGATTCAAATAGTAGATAGCATGTTCATCATGTGAATCATCCTCTTGGACTAGAATCATAGCGATGGTAGAGTCTGAAGCAGCTAGTTATAAGAAATAATCTCGACTATAAACGGGTGGAAATAAGAGTGGTGTACGGGTTAAGGCAAGTTTCAAAGCTTCAAAGGCTTTGTTGGTAGTGTCGTCCCATACAAAATCATGACCCTTCTTAAGAAGTCGAGTAAAACCTTCCATTAATTCAACATAGTTGGGGATGAATCGACGTAAAAATTTTTCCTTCCCTTGCAAACTTTGGAGTTGGCATAAGGTAGAAGGAGGAGGCAAATTGAAATAGCTTCAACCTTTAGAGGGTCCACCCTAATCCCATGTGTAGAAACGATAAAACCAAGAAGTCGTTCGTACTCCACAAAAAAAATGCATTTATGTGGATACAATAGTATGCGATAATAGTGACAGCGTAGGAAAATGACTCGTAAATGTGTCGAGTGATCTTCATGATGCATGGAATGCACCAGTAAATCATCTAGGTAAGGTTGTATAATGTGCTTAATATCATGAAAAACATAAGACATAGCACGTTGAAAAGACGCACCAACATTCTTGAGACCAAAAGGTAGTTTTCAGTATGCAAAGGTTCCCCAAGGGCAGATAAAAGTAGTCTTATGTTGATTCATAGGTAAAATATTGATTTGATTATAGCTAGAGAAACCATCCATCAAAGAGAAGATTTCACTCCTGGCACAGTCGTCAACGATATAGTCAACGAAAGGGGTTGGATAATTATCTTTAGGACAATCTTTGTTGATATCCCTATAATCTACACAAACACAGATCGTGCCTTATTTCTTTATAAGAAGAACAAGATTATACACCCAATCAGTCAAAGCCACAAGATAGATAAAACCGGCTTTAAGAAGTTTTTCAACTTCGAGTTTAATAGCAGCAACTTTGCATGGATGTACTGGGCAAAGTCTTTGTCAAATGGGTTTAGTGTCCGGGTAAGTATTAATCTCATGTACAACAATATCTGGATCAATGCCAGGCATCTCTTCGTAACTCCAGGCAAAAACATCACGAAATTCTTGGAAAAGAGCTTTGTAAATTCAAATCTCATCAACAGAACATGAGGCATCGATATGAACATTTTCCATGATTCCGGGTTTAATTGAAATATCTAGAGGGATGGTGGGTAAAATACCCAAGTTCTCTTCATACAAAACATCGTGTATCGATTCAAAAACACGGGAAATAGTAACAACAATAGACGGATTCGAAATCCGTTGGTAACTTTCTATAGTCTCGGGTTCTAGGAAAAGAATAGAACGATGATGCCCATCGTCCCACGGGGTATCTTCGATAGATATGATTGTCATGATCATCTCATCGGTGTGAAATACCATGTGAAACAGATCGAGAGACATATCTAAAAGAGAACGAGGAGAAGGAGTTGTCGATTGAATAACTTGATAAGCCAATTCTACCAGACTCAAAGGCATTTAGTCGCCGTAATGAAGATAATCGTCAGAGATAAGTACTATCCAAGGGTCATAAGACTTAGGAATTTCACCAAAAGTGGTTGATATCATGTTAATCGAAGCGACAAAAGGAGTAGGAATATCAAGTGGTGGAATGGGGAACGTACCCATTAACGATGAATCCTTTAGAAGACCCACATCCACATTCTCATAACCGGGAGGTGTTTTTGCAATGAAAGGTACGTTACTAGTACATGAATTGAAATTAAAGAAAGCGAGTTGATTGACAGTAACAAATTTTCCTTGGCGAGGGAAACATATCACACAGAAAAGAGTAGAAACAATTGATGCATGGAATCAATCCAACTATGGCCAAGTAGAAGGTTGTAATCGAGAGGTGCATCAAATAACTCAACCTCAACCGCTTTGCCTTCTAACGGAATAGACAACGAAGGAAGAACACCATAAGGTTTAAATCCTGTACCATTAAAATATTTTAGAGTATTGTTGGACTTGGTAAGGACAGGAGAGCCAATGGATTTCCAACAAGTGATGGACATGACGCAATTCGCGGCTCCTTCGTCAATAACAGTTCGACAAATATTCTTATTTTCCACAATAACTTGTATTTGAAACGTTAATTGAGGAGGAAGACTTGGAATATGATATTCCAAGTCAAATATTATCAAGTTTGTATCGGTAGGATCAATTCCACCAATAGCCTTTAACAATGCCTTTTGTTGTGTAGGACAACTTTGAAGGACTTTGAGAGCTGACATCACAGAAGGTGCCTGTGCAAGATCTTCTACAATACTGTAGTTTTGAGCGGCACGTGCATGAGGGTTAAATGATGACTTATGAACAACGCCCTTAGGAGGAGGATGCAGAACTCTATCTAGACTCGGTCGTTCGAGATGAAGAGGACCATTGGGGGGTGAAGTTGATGGAGGAGGTTGAACCAATGGAGGCGGTGAATCATCAACTTTCTCTTTCGAAGGAGAATAATCTTTGGCTCTAGTAGTGGCTGCAACTTCATTCTTCTTGGAGTCACCAGTACACATAAGTACATAAGATGTGGTAGAGGGAGAAGGTTGGTCATGAATGAACAATTGGGCCTGCTGCTGAGAAGGAATAAGTTGTGACAAAATGACGGGTGTAGGAGGTGTCTCGGTCTCTTGCAGGAACTTAGTAACCTCAACACGTCGTGGACAATATTTCGTATAATGATCCTCATGACAGATAAGACAAGGATAATGAGGTTTGTGCTTTTCTTTGTCATCAACAAGCCAAGTCTTGGGTTTATCAGATTGTTGATTATTGTTTTTATCCTCTTTATTATTACGCTTCCCTTTCTTTTTATTTTGATTTTTACCGGTAGGTGTAGATTGAACTGAATTAACCTCAGAGGTTTTACTGAGAGAAGGAGTCGAAGGAGGAGTATTTTGTACATTAGCAGTAGTATATTTGGGATTGGAATGACTCGCTTGTTTAGACTGAGTTTCAACGTGAAAAGTGCCAATCACACCATCAACAACATGAGAAGCTACTGGAGGTGTTGGGATTGGATTTGTAGACGGGTGAGGAGCATCAAATATCAAGTCATTTAGTGTGCTCATTTGTGAATAAATGAGATCCAAGTATTGAGCACAACTAATCGCCTGCTCTTCAGTGATGACACCACCCATGGAAACATCACGGGCTATAGGACCAATTAGTGACTTGGTAAACCACTCGGACAATAGTTGATAAGGAAGGGGAACTTTGATTAAACGTCTTCTCCTCCTCCACTTGTGAATATGATAAAAAATGTGAGTAGATGAGGATTGTTTAAATGAGCTCAAAATTTTGGTTCCTGTCTCATATCATATTGGTAACTGATAATGCATTAATAAATCCATGGCCAAGGTGTTTAAATCATTGAAGAATCCTCGTGTCAATTCAATATACCATTTGGCTGCCGAACCCATAAGAGTTCGTTGGAAAAGACGTAATCTGATGGAGTCATCCATCAAGGAGTTTGATGAATACCAAAGATGGAAAGTCATGATGTGATTATTTGGGTCTTCCATTGAACGACCGTCAAATTTAGGAATGTCTGATGGTAACATGGCAGGTATGACTGACCAACAAGGAGAATTCAAAATAGGATCATTCAAAATCCTATATAAATCTGGTAAATCCAAAGTAGTACAAAACGACAACTGTCTGTTCACTTGAGGAAACTGGTAATTTTGAGGATGTAGTCCCGTAGGTATACCAATAGGACTATAAGCAGTCTGTAGATAGTTAGAGGGTCCTATCAAATTCAATGGTGGAGGGTTTTGAGTCAAATAACTAATATGATTTGGTTGATTGGGTAAGCTTCCTTGGAAAGGAGCATTAGATTGAAAACCTTGACCCCAGGTAGGATTCATATAACCTAGATATGGTTTCCCGATATTAGGGGGTGCAAAATAATTAACTTGAGGAGTTTTCCCCCCAAGCGGTTTTTGATTTCCTTGGAAAGGAAAATTCCAAGGTTGAGATTGTAATCCAGAGGTAAACTGCCCATACATTGGGTTATGACCCCCAACTTGGGGTTTCCCCCCAACTTGAGGTTTCCCCCCAACTTGAGGTTGGCCTCCAACAGGAATTTGAAAACCAGAAGTGATAGAATGAATTTTGCCTCCAACTTGATTGGAGCTACTAGGGCCAGGATGATTAGATCCTCCAGGTGGAAGTGGAGGAGGAATGTTAGGCCCTCTGAAGAGAGCCTGGGTAGGTGTAGGAACAAAACTAATAGCAACATTATACCCAAGAGGAACAAAAAGATTAGGCCCTCCGGATGGACTCTGGGCAGGATTAGCAATAGAAGTATTCATAGCGTTATACCCAGGTGGAAGTGATAGATTTGATCTAAGAGGAAGTGGAGTTCCAATAGGAGCTTGAGTGATTACCGCACTTCCGGTAGAAATAGGTGTAACTTGTGGGACCATGGTAGAGTTAGTGAGCTGGAAGGGAATAATTGTATGAGAACCAACCAACAATTGGTCTATAGCTGTGACAACATTACTGGTCGTGCCACTAAAATGATCTAAAGGTACTGTATAAGCAGTGGAAGTCACTGGCGTATGTGATGCCAATAGGTTGATTAGAGGTTCTATGGCATAGGTGACACATTCCTAGATTTTCAAAAACATCATGTCCTAAAGAGGCCCTCCAAAGAGAACGGACAGGGGCACAAGAGCTAGGATTGAAAATTCCAACAGTATGAACCAGAGTTCTAAACGACTCACTCTGGAAGGGTGGATCATCTACACTAGACTCCGTGTGAGGTCCAGTAGGTGTTCTAGTATAATATTCAACAACAACATCTCTTGATGAATTTATCTAGAGAAAAAGTGGATCTTGTACAACAATCAAAACAAATTTACAGGAAGTATTGATTCCTCCAATGGAGTAGAACTTCCAATCTCAAAGGCCATGTCGTTATTGACTGCTCCTTCAGGAGAACCCTCTGGCGAGTTAGGAAGCAAAGGAGTGTATTCTTCTGGGTCTTCTAGAGGTAACCATTGCATCCTATGTGAATGGTAAGGGCCGATGTTGGTCGCACCAAATAAAGAATGAAATAAATATATGGCCAACTAGAGAAACAAACAACACTCACTAAAAAAATATAGATATCAAACACGCAAACAAAACCTTCTTATCTCGAAGTCACTAGTTGGTGATGAAATCCAACATCGCGAAATCAAGACAAGAAGGGGCTGGGATAAAGTAGGTGGAAAACTTATGTTGAAGACATGCTTAATGGAATTACACCCTGGTGCAAGCTCCCACACATAATTGTGGGTATACCCTCCAAGGAGCTCGAGTGAGTTTGGCCAACGTCGATTCTAGGTACCATGAAGACTTTCCCCCCCATAGTCACCTTGTGTAAAGACTCTAAAGAGATAGGCCACTAAGGTTACCAATTACAACAATGATGCCTAGGGAAGCAGTCGACAGTCCGATCCACGTGCAAGGGCAGGATATCTAAGACCGAAATCAACTCAAGAAGGTCCCCACACAATTTTTATCTCAAGTGACCCCAAATAATATGCGCAATCTCTACACTAAGACCAATAAACCAAGGTGAGTAACTCTATCGGCCCTAATGCGACCTCATGATTGACCCTTGTGTTAGAAGGGCTTCCCAGGACAAAATGTAGCAAGTGGATTTGAACTCTCCCTATCATAAGATACTATTGTGTGTTTTGATGCTTTGGAGAGTGTGCATCACAATCTATTCCAAAGCGCCATCCTAGCTAATGTTGGTGTACAAAAGTTTCAGAAAATAAAAGTTGCTAATAGATTTTAAAATTACGCTGTATTTTAAAGGCTATTGGTTACTCAAAATGGAAACGGAAATGAAACTGATGATGTATTTGAGCTCGACCCAATAAAATGAAACAAGAGATGAAATGAAATTGTTTCCTTCGATGAACTCTAATTACAATAGGGAGAAGGCTTCTCTTTCTAGAATACAAAAATTACAAAGCATAATTTCTGAATCTTTTAATGATATGGATTCCAACAATCAATACGTACTAAATCTTCCAATTTTCTCTTTTCAACAAAAAATTGAATGCAAAAGATTTCTTACAAAGACTACTAAAAACAAGAATAAACTTCAATGCTTTCCTTTTCAAATCATAATAGAGATAATCCAAAAAAGAAAGAATGGTCTAAAAAGATTGATGCATTCTCAACACTATTTCCCAAATCAAACTCATAATGCAAGCAAAAAATGAAAATGATAAGAAAACTATTTGTTGAATGCAAACAATAATTGTTTTCTAATCAACAACAATCCAAAACTTAAAATCAATCCAAAACTCAAACTCAAAATAAATCAATAACAACTTATCAACCAAGCACTCATGATCAACGCCTCGAGATTACACCCTTATAATAAGAAGTAAAAAATGAAATTTACAAATCTTATGAAGAAGACTCTCAATTCTTGAAAATCAATCAAATCCAAGAATAAAATATGTAGACCAATCATTCACCAAAGAAAAAAGTTCATCCCAAGCAATAAGACAAATCTGGGTAAAGAAAAGAAAATTGACTGTCACTCCAACAATTCCTACAGGAATCGTCACAGGATGTAGAAGGGAACAATGCGATGATGTAGGATCGTCGCAGGATGTAAGTAAGGTACAATGCGATGTCGTCGCTCTGGTCTAAACAAGCAGAGTGCGACGATGAAGAATCGTCATAGGCTGAAAATAAGACATAGTGCAACGATCTCTGAATATAAAGAAAATTTAGAAGAATGACAAAATTTCTCAATGAACTTTCAGAACCAAGGAGTCAAGATGGATTACCCATAGACTCAGAGAATGAAATTGATCAAAAGAAGGTAGGCTAAAAGAAAATAAGAAGCAAAAACCAAACAAAGTCATTTCCCCAGTATGGTCACCATTTTTTTTATCGGACAGATCATAAGTGCGGACACAAACTAATCTCCCTAACTTCCACAGGGAGCTAGAACAAAACAAGACAGAATTCAAACTTCACCTTAGACTTTATTGTCATATAAACTAGTTCAGAGAGGGACAAATGACATACTTTTTAAATGACGTTTGATCCTCGCTAGTGTCGTCCTTGTCACTCCATCTTTGGATTTACGGGATGGTGAACCTGTTTAAGAAGCACTTACCAACAAAGAGAGAAAAACAAAGATATATATATATATATATATATATATATATATCAATGAATTCTATGTGTAAGATCAAGGAGTTATACAATAAAAGTAAGGACACCTTTATAGGGAAGAAATGTATTGTTTCATTATATTAAATGGAAAGTGGAGAATACAACCTATTCCTTGATGTTGCAAGGTCCCTTTCAATGGCTCTTTTCTTCAACACACACACCTTTGCTCCAATGCCTTTGATGAAGAAGATCCACAATCTGACTTAGAGAGCTAAAGAAAAGCTATCTCAAGTATAATCTATAGCATAACTCTTCATGCATAAGCAAGCGTTAGCCTTTTCCATAAGATATCCCTCTTTATATAGGGTGAAAGAGGGATGGATGAGGAGATTAGGATGATCCCACTAAACCAGAGAAGCGAGTAATATCCAAACCGATCGGAGGCCACCTCATATTCCAGAAGATTCCCTTCTAGAACATTCATGAATTTCACTTTTCCCTTGTTTAAGCATCGTCACACCCTATGCATAGGCAGCCTGCGACGACACCGCCGTCCAACTTTGGTGTAGCGTGCGACAATCAAGCATCGTCACACCCCAAGCATAGAGCAGGGTGTGATGATCTCCTTTGTCATAGTTTTTAAGGAAGAAAAGGTAAACCACTTTTCTCATGGAGAAATTCTCTTTTAGTGTTTTCAGAGAACATGGAAGTGAGTTATGCACATGTCGTCAGTTGATCACTTGGATGACCAAAATAATGTGTAACAACCACTGGGCACTGGAATACTGGGCCCTCCAACTTCTCCACACATAAAAAATATCTAGAAATTCGAGGTCCAATTGACTCCCCCTCATATCCAACAATCAAGAATTAATGACGCCATCCTACTGATGCTCGCCTTCAACTGGACCCATGATTGACACCTCCATGAATCCTTTGTAGACATGTCATGACAGAGGATGACTTGTCATGACACATGGCATGCCACTTGGCATGACATGTGGCACTAATACCACTTGACACATGACACTCATCTACCTTAGGAATCCTCATCCAAATATTCCAAATCAGTGTGTCATGTGGCATCTCCTCCACATGAAAAGTGGCCTTCCCACGTGAACTGACATTGGGTACATATTATCACAACACACTCATCTCACCCTGTCAGATGCTAACACTTGTCCATAATGCATAGGACATGTGACGCCTGATGATGTCATATTAGGTCACTAGCTTTACCTGTCCTTCGATAGACCCAAATCACCTGATCTAGTATGTGTTGGCACTCAGAACACGTGGCCCTATCATAGGCTGCCACCTACCTTGATTCATGTTATGACATGTGGCTACTAGGACCTAGAACACTGGGTTCCCGAGCGACCAAATTCTTCGCTTCCTAACTTTATGCCTAGTTCAAGATTCACTGGCATTATGGACACGTGGAGTGACACATGGCACTCATTTGGCCCAAGGGTCCTTGTATGATCCTGCCAAAACTACATGACACGTGGCACCAATTTAGGGTGACACATGGCCTTTCCTTGTCATGGAAGGTGGACCACTTGTTGCATGCCATGTCGCCACCGGGCATCGGGTGTCAGACCTTACTTGTGATGTAAGTTTGGAGATATTCTGGTGCCAGGGATTAGTTAAACTAATCTCGTAATTACAAAATCATTAATCACACTTATCACAGGGTTACGATTCCATGAGATCTACGGTCTATATTCGATCCACGAATCTGATCGACAACCGCTTCTACGTCGTTATTGGATGTATGGTTTGATTCGAGTTCTACCTTAGTTCTATAACAAAACCCTTTTTACCATCGACTCTCCTGGTAAACCAAAAGGCTACATTGTGCACAAAGTGCACATCGCAGTCTCACACAAGATGGCTTATGGGTGACTGTAGGACGTAGATGTCTGTAATCATGGAAGGGATTGGGGATGTTCTTTTTACTACTGCTCTTTTTAACATGCATTCTTCCACAACATTCATCAGATCTACCATTTTACTCATTCAATATCATCTATTTGGCATACTTATTTTAATGCGCATTGTAAATAAACCCTAATAGTTGCATTCATCTAACGATTCATTAAATCATATAAATGAACACATCACACACAAAGACACCATTTTTACCGTGGTTGACCCCACTAGGCTATGTCCATAAAGATCTTCTTCTTATTTCTTATTCTTCATCAAAATAGCGTTGCATGCATGACATCGTATGGTGTAAGAATGGTTCGTGTGAGGTTGACCAACATCGCTCTAAACTCCACAACTTGTGACCTGACCCTTAGTTACAACTCAACATTGATTCCATCTGAGCTCTGCAACTCTAAAAAAAACACATCTTTTAACTCATAACTCAAACAATGCTCCAAGTGCTTCGCTCATGCAAAAATTAATACTGACTTACTTGCTCCAAGATTGGACTGACTCGAATATCCTCCTCTATATACCTCATACATCTTCTATTTATACTACAAAAATGGGTAAAAACCCTACATTACGGCTCAAAAACCCTAACTCTAAGTGGACTCCACTTGTCCACTTTCTAACTTCATGTTGCCAAAGGGTAAGACCCAAGGTTCAGCTCTAACAATGCACCAATAAGCCCTAACTACTGTCCCTTTTGACAACACCTGTGAAGCAGATGCAGTCTCACCCGAAGTAGCAATAGGGGGTTACAAGACACATGTGTCTACAAGTAGGGGAAATGCAAGGTGGGTTCAAGGCAAAAACACACAACAACCTGGTTATGCTCTATCGTCCTTAAGCCTAATGCATGAGCTATATCTCATATCTAACACAATGATGCAATAACAATATAACAGAAAGCAGAAGAACACAAAATCAATCACACAAAACAACAAGATATACATGGTTCACCCTCTCCCTAGGGCTATGTCTACATAACTGCGTTTCTTGATATTATATGAAAACATACAGTTCTATCTGTGCTCTTAGCTTGCAGATCTCTCTCCTGCTCTCTCTCTTTCTCTCCCCTCCCTGCACACCCAGCTACAGGGTTGATCTTCGCACCCAACTGAAGATCTTACAACGAATATCTCTCGACAGGATACCTCTCTCCCTCAACAATAACAACAATCATCCATCATAACATAATCGAACCCATCCCAGGTCCTATTAACCTTTGTTTATACATTACAATGACTCTCGAAAAACCTTAGGCTGAAACCTAGGTGTCAAAACCCTAAATACCAAAACCCTAGGTCAACTTGACCCACGTTTTCAGGGCTTTGCTAGCCCATCTATCCTTCTTTCCCACGAGGTGCTCCAAAGCATCCAATGGTGGATTTTTCCACTCACTAAGTTGTCCATGATCCATCTTCCTTTCAAATATGTCTTCCTCAATCTTCTCATCCAACAACTTGCTTTCTCTTACTTCGCTCCGTCTATTCTACTCTTTTGGCCACTTTGACCTAATCTCAGTTAACTTGTCTTCCACACAGTTCGCACTTCGTGCATCTTCCTTAACCTTTGCTTTCTTCCATGACCAAGGGCCATCAGGCCCCCAACACTTACATGTGACTCGTCCCAAGGCACTTCAGGTCTGAACCTTTTGTTTCGCTTCGACTTCAAACTGCGAGGGGCAACTTGTGCTTTCTTCTTTGTCCCTTTCTTCCCCGTGTAAATTGTATTTTCTATGTCTGGTACCCAGTTTTAACTGCACTTGGTACCTAGATCCTTCTTCTCATGCTTTTACTGAGAGCTGTGAGGTAGCTGGTTGTTATAGTATAATTTCAACCGGCTCCCGTTCACTAAACCTTCCTTCCACTCTCCATTTAGTGTCTTCAACTGTGCAACTCCTCCCTCTGTAACATATGCGACCTCAAATGGCCCAAGCCAATGTGTTTTGAACTTTCCTGGATGCTGCATGAACTTGATGTCATATACCAATACCAGATATCCTTGCTTAAAGACTTTCTTCTTGATATGTCTGTCATGGTAGGCCTTTTCTTGTTCCTTCTGTAACTGCTGATTAAATCCTGCAATAAATCGGTCTTCTTCTAGTACTACCAACTGCACAAGCCTCTCTTGAACAATGCCAGTGTCATCCATATCTGTGAATGCTACAATTTTGAGTCTAGGAACCACATATTCCATAGGGACAATTACTTCTAGACCATAAACCAACTTAAAGGGAGTTTGCATTGTCGGCTTTTTGCAAGTAGTTCTATAGGCCCATAGCACTGCTGGTACTCTCAAATCCTAATCATCCATGTTCACACTGCAAATATTCATCAGCACTATCTCTAAGATCTTGTTGAAATCTTTGACCGTCCCATTTACTTGTGGATGGTAGGGAGTACTCTTCTAATGGTGGACTTCAAATTCCAGAGTCAAAGATTTGATAGTCTTATTAATAAAGTGTGTACCTTGATCGTTCATCAGGGTCTTCGGGCATCCAAACCTGGTTATGATATCATCAAATATGAATTGCACATGTATTTTCACTACAGTCCTTAACTTCTCTTGCTTTTGCCCATCTGGTCAAATGCTTTGTTGCAGTGATGATGTATCTAGCTCATGTGTGCTTTCCTGGTGGGTTAATAGGTCCCATGAAATTAATGGCCCATTTCTCAAATGTCTGTAAGGTTAGCTGCGGTGCTAAAGGCATCTCATCTCTTCTGGAAGGTTTCCCAACTCTTTGGCATACATCGCAGGCTCTGTAGTATTCTTTAGCATCCTTATGTAAAGTAGGCCACCAGAGGCCAGCTCTAAGAACCTTCTGCGATGTTGCTTTCCCTGCGTAGTGTCCTCCTGCGATGGCTTCATGTGCTTCTGCCAGAATTAGTGGCCTCTCTGCCTCCATAACACATCTCCTCATCTCAGGATCTCATCAGGTCCCATCTTGTGTAGCTGTCCAACTATAAGTGAAAAATATGCAGCGCGAACTACCGACTATTTTTTCTAAATGATTGTATATTCACGAGGTTCCATTCCTGTTGATAGGAACTGGACTATCTCGGTGAAGTGATCATCAACCCTTCTGATGGACAACAACTATGCATCTAGTAGTGTATCCTCCAAACTAGTAGGTTCCTCTCCATGCTCCAACCTAGACAACTGGTCAGGTCCCTATTTCATTCTCCCTGGCTTGACTACTATTTCAAAATCATATTCCTGGAATAACAGTAACCATCTGCATATCCTTTCCCCCAACACTAGCTTCTTGACTAGGTATTTCAAGGTAGAGTGATTAGTGAGCATCTTCAAATGTCCTCCCAACAAGTAGTGTTGAAACTTCTGCAGTGCGTACACCATGTATAAACCTTCTCTCTTAGTGGTAGTGCAGTTTATCTCAGCTGTAGATAACTTCCTCCTAACAAAGGCTCACAGATGGTCAATATCTCATGCTCCTAGTTTTTCTAACACTGCTCCTAGTGCAATAGATGAAGCATCGACATGCACATGAAATTCCTTGCTCCAATCTAGGAAAACCAGAATAGGCATAGTAATCATTTTCTGTTTCAGTGTGTCGAAGCTCTGCTAACATTCTACTGTCCATTAAAACTGACAATATTTCTTTAATAACTTCTCCATAGGTGTTGTAATATGTGCATA
>JASDQU010104773.1:215674-230069 GCA_032191745.1 Picea mariana | reverse complement strand
ATAATACCCACAAATTTTTGACAATTTTGAAGAAAACATAATGCAAGACTCCAGTTTGAGCAGCTAGAGTTTTGGAACCACATCTCAGAGTCCTAGTCAATTGTGTTGGGGACCTTGATAAAATAATGGCTCATTCCTTTGGTTAGCTCTGATAAACACATGGTACATCCCTTGGTTTAGCCTTGATAAATGAATGGTTTATTCCTTGGGTCAGTGAGTTAAGAGGAACATGAGATTATGGTTGCAACTACTACTGGAGTTGTGAAATTGTAGAATTTTATTTCTAAGCTTTGTGATGTAAATTTGCATATATATATATATATATATATATATATATTGGCATAATGTGCACTGAGGATGGTGCACAATTGTAGGTGAGAGGTAATGTATCATCCCCATTATAATCCCTAGTTTAATTACTGCTTATGTGGATATAGTATGTGGCTACGGCCAAGCGATGTAATATGAGAATTGTCTCTCTATGTTTTAATAATAAAATGTGATTCTAGCCGGTAAGGGGACATGGAGAAGAGATCGGGTTTGAATTAATCCACAAGAGGGGGGAGAGTCTAGGATAATGGCCAAGAGGGGTCCAAGGGGTAAATACTCATGTATATTAATTCAACCCATTTTTCATAAATTTTCTATTTGTATATGAACCTTCCCATTTCTGATTGAGTGTTCCCTAAGCCAATCATTGAATACATATAATAAGGTGGGTGTGAGTAATCACATATCCCAAAGTTATTGGTTACATGGGGGTTGTGTACAATCATCTTGGGGAAGTGTGTGAGTCAAGAAAGGTAAGCTAAAGAGAGGAAATTCGTATGGGTTGGGAAAACAATTTTAGTTAGTTAGATTTTGAGAATGAGAGAAAGAAGAGAGAAGGAAAGAGATCTTGGAGATGGTGCATCCATGGAGGGATAATTCTAGAGCATGTTGGAGCGTAATTGGAGTGAATTCGAGCTACAAAAATGAAGATTGATGTTGTTAGACCTGAAGAGTGGACTCCTTTGTGAGTTGCACTAAAACAACAAGTGTTTTCTATTGGTTTGAAGATAGTTTTCCTAGCAGCAAGTTCCCTTGAGTTCCCAGCTAAGATATTCCTAGCTACCTGTGCTAGAGAGACCATGATAAATGAATGACATGTTCCTTGGGTTAATCCTGATAAATGGATGGCACATCCCTTGGGTTATCCCTGATAAGAGAATGGTGCATTCCTTGGGTTGGGTAGGTCAGAAGGAAGAGAGATGGTAGAAAAATCGGGATAGTTGTAGGAGAATATTAGCTGGGTTATGAGTTTTATGAGCTATGAGTGGACGGTGAGAGATCACCTTCTTTTGTGGATTTCTATCCTCATCTTGGGGGTGACTGGGTGTTGAGATTTGGAACAATTAGTCTATGGTTGGGTGGAATGTCTATCCCAAGAAAATGGTTTCAAAACTCTTATTTAAAGATAAGTGCTTTATCTTGTTTCCGTGTTGTTCACATGTGTTATTGTTGTGCATGAACTCTGTGTATTTGAGAATTATTTATATGTTGTTGTGTGAATGATTAAGTTTCATTCATGTTAATTTGGTATGCTTTAGAGGAATTTATTTTATGTTCATAGATAATAGCTAAATWTATTTTAATTCGTAGMTGAAAGATACAAGAAATGAGTTAACRTAAAATGAAWTGAATTAGTTAGCAAAAAAATCATTTTTATGAGTATTTCGTACTGCAATGTCCCTCGGATGGGCTGGGGGATGTTACAAAGTGGTATCAAAGATGYAATTAGGAGAGAGTTTTGTGTGGTGTGACCCAGCCTGGGTGGTTKGGAATGTTACAAAGTGGTATCAGAGTTGTAATTGGGAGAGTTTTGTGTGGCATGGTCAAKCCTGARTGGTTGGGAATGTTACACTAGACTATGACCTAGACTTAGACCTTTCCTTGCACTAGACATAGACCTAGAACTAGACCTAGAACTATACCTAGACCATGACCTAGACCTAAACGTGGACATACACATAGAACATGACGTAGACATAGACCTATAAATAAACCATGAGCTACACCTACACCTACACCATGACCATGACCTAGACCTAGACCTATACATATACCTAGACCTAGACCTAGACCTCAATCTTAGCCTCCAATGATATATTGTTTTCAAATGTTAACTTAATGTGATTGAAACATATCAAGTACCACTAATTAAGGAATTATTACCAATAATGGATATCAACTATAACATAGTATCTTGCCATTTATTGAACATAATTTCCATTAATGTGCTGAAAAAACCACATTTGTTTGTTAGAATCCATACAGAAATTGAAACCTCTGAAGTTGAAATTTGAGCTGTAAATTTCCATAGGACATAATGCATAATTTACAGAAATAGTTAAAGGGACACATTTCTAAGTTACCAATAAAATAGAACATGCCTTACAAAGGTCTTCAATGTGGTCCTAGATGCAAATATAATATTATTTTAAGGACATATAGACATGGAAAGGCAAGGAAAGGCAAGGCAATGAAAGGAATGTAAAGGAAAGGAAAGGCATGTCAAGGCATGGCATGGAAAGGAAAGGCAAGGAAAGGCACATAAATACAAGGCAAGGAAATACTCGACATGGAAAGGAAAGAGAAGGAAAAGCTTGGTAAGGAAAGGTCTAGGTCTAGGTATGGAAAGGAAAGGTAAGGAAATTAAAAGAATGGGAAGGAAAGGAAAGGCATGGGAAAGCAAGGCATGGAAAGGCATGACATGGAAAGGAAAGGCAAGGAGAGGAATGGGAAGTCTATACATGGAAAGGCAAGGCAATGCAAGGCATGGCAAGGAAATCCAAGGCATGGAAAGGATAGACATGGAAAGGCAAGGAAAGACGAGGCATGGAAAGGAAAGGTATAGGTATAGGTCTAGGTTTAGGTCTAGGTCTAGGTATGGAAAGGCAAGGAAAGACAATTCAAGTCATGGAAAAACAAGACAAGGCGTGACAAGGAAGGGCATGACAAGGCAAGTCATGACAAGGCATGTCAACTGAAGTCAAGTCAAGGAAAGGCATGACAAGACAATACATGGAAATCCAATGAAACACAAGGAAATACAAGACCAGACATGGAAAGGAAAGGAAAGGAAATACAATGCGAGGAAAGGAATTAAAATGCAAGGCATGGCAAGGAAAGGAAAGGAAAGACATGGAAAGACAAGGAAATGCAAGGCAAGTTAAGGCAAGGAAATGAAAGCAAGGAAAGGCATGGAAAGGAAAGGAAAGGCATGTCAAGGATAGACATGGCAAGGGATGGAAAGGCATGAGAAGGCGAGGTCTAGGTCTAGATCTAGGTATGGAAATCCATGGTAAGGCATGGAATGGAAACACAAGGAAAGTCAAGGCATGAAAAGAAAAGGCATGGCAAGACATTGCAACACAAGGCAAGTCAAGATGATGCATGACAAGGAAAGGAAAGGCAAGGCAAGGCATGTCAATGCAAGGCATGGCAAGGAAAGGAAAGTCATCGCAAGGAAAGACATGGCATGATGGCATGCCAAGATAAGGTGAGCCAATGCAAGGCAAGGAAAGGATATAGACGACAAGGAAATCCAATGCAATCCAAGGCAAGGCAAGGCTAGACATGACAAGGCAAGCCAATGCAAGGCAAGGAAAGGCTATACACGACAAGGAAAGGAAATACAAGGCATGGAAAGACAAGGTCTAGGTCTAGGTCTAGGTCTAGGTATAGGTATGGAAATGMAAGGCAAGGAAATTCAAGGCATGGAAAKCCAAGGCAAGGCATRGAAAGGCAAGGCATGGGATGGAAAGTTAATACAAGGAAAGGAAAGAAAAGGAAAGGCTAGACATGGCAAGGGAAATCAAGGCAAGACATGACAAGGAAATGCAAGGCATTGCAAGGAAAATCATGTCATGGAAAGTCAAGGAAATACAAGGCAATGCAAGGMAAGGAAAATAATTTCATGTAAAGTCAAGGTGAGAAAAGGAAATGCAAGGAAAGGAAAGGCTATAAATGGMAAGGAAAGGTGTAGGTCTAGGTGTAGGTCTAGGTATGACAAGGAAAGGAAAGGAAATGMAATGCATGGAAAGGAAACCATGTAAAGTCAAGGCATGGAAAGGCAAGGAAAGAAACGAATGGAAAGACAATGCAACATAAGGCAAGGCAATACAAGGCATGACAAATAAAGGCAAGGCAAGGAAATGAAAGACAAGGAAAAGAAAAGGAAAGGAATAACATGGTAAAAAAAGAAATGGAATGTAAATTCAAGGCAAGGAAAGGCTAAACATGGAAAGGAAAGGAAAGGAAAGGCAAGGAATGTCAAGGAAAGGCAAAGAAAGACATCGAAATAAAATGAATGGCATGGAAAATCAAGGAAAGGAAAGGAAATTCAAGTGTATACATGGAAAGGAAAGGCAAGGCATGACAAGGGATGGAAAGGAAATGCAAGGAAAGGAAACACAAGACATGGAAAAGAAAGACATGACAAAGAAAAATATGGCAAGGAAAGGAAACAAGGAAAGGCATGGCAAGGCAAGGAGGTGCATGGAATGGCAATAAAATGCATGGAAATACAAGACAATACAAGGAAAGGAAAGACAAGGCATGGAAAGAAAAGGTAAGACAAGGAAACATAATGAAAGGAATGATAAGACATGGCACGGAAAAACATGGGAAGGAAAGACATTGCAAGGAAAGGCATTGGAAGACATGGCATGGAAAGACATGGAAGGAAAGATAAGGAAAGGGAAGGAAATACAGGACAACATAAGGCAAGGAAAGGAAATGCAAGGCAAGGTAAGGAATGACAAGACAAGGCAAGGAAAGGAATGACAATGTAGAGCATGGCATGGAAAGTCAAGGAAACACAAGGCAATGGAAGGCTAGAAATGGAAAGAAAAGGCGAGGCAAGGCATGGAAAGGAAATACATGGAAAGGAAAGGAAAGGAAATGCAAGACAAGGTAGGGAAACACAAGACAAGGTCAATTAGGTGTCAGAAGACCCAATGTAGTGTGGTTTTGAAACATGACACAATTAAGAGGAAAATTGGAAAAAAAAATATATCATTTTCTTATATCATGGTTAATAGAGTTGTTTGGATGCACTTTTCAACATTATTATGACCATATTAAGATGAAAATTCATCCATATAGGTTTCCATTAGTATGTTACGGTTGAAAGTTTTTTTTGGCATTAATAATTTTGGAGAAAATGGAAATCGGTGAACTAGTGTTTTTTATTTAATACATTAAGTGGAAAAATACCCAAATGGAAAAATTTAGGCCTTAAACATTTCTTTGAAATATTTATAATTTCATCAAGTTCTCCCATATACCTTGTAGTAAGTCTCACTTATATCTGTTTCATTTGTGTCATATGATTTTAATAATTTGGGCACGTGCATATAACTAAGTTTGATATATTTAACCTTGAATTTTACAATATATTGATTAGAGTGGTTTGAGTGATGTAATAAGGGAGAAAGAAGGATTGATAATTCCAATGGTTTTATGCCATACATTCCACATGACTGTAACTAGAAAGAAAAGAGCCACATTTTTACCCAAATCTAGTTAAGGACCATTCATTCATCAACTTCAAATAAACAAACAATGAAATTCATAAAACAAAACATTCCAAAAAATGTGTGTTTGTGTGTGTGTCTATATATCAATATATTCAACATTGTTTGAACTGTACAATTTTTACAAAATGACACATCATTCCCAATATACAAAAAATAAGCAAGTTCCATGATCTAGGAGGATCCAAAACGCTCACAGAGGTCCAGGAGGATCTGGAACACTCACATAGGTCCTAGGGGGTGCATACATGCTAAAACTTCAAGTATCTAAAATCATATAAAAAAATGGTATCATTGCATAGAGTTCGTCTTTAGGTTTCCAATGACACAAATGGTTTTCCAAATAGAGATCATATGCAAAAGTTATTACCAGACAAAGTTGGGTCAAAATATGCAAAATAGGGGTGCCACATGGCACCACCAAAGGGTGACACGTGGCATTATGAAATAAGCAGTGACACATTTCCATATAGAAGTAGGTGACATGGCACAACATGTGATGTGGAATATTCATCAACTATTGAGTTGGCATCCAAGTGGTCCAGTTATTTGTCGACACGTGGCATTGGTTATCCAATTAGAGGCTACCATGTGGCAGCCTCTCATTGGCCAATAATGGTTTGGTTGTTTAAAATTTATGGAGCTTAGAAGGAATTGACCTCATGACCTTYGTGAGCACCAAATCCTTTACATAGCCCTCCATACCAATACAACACACAATGCTTCTTAAACATGGTATGRCAATTAAATTATTTGTGTTAATTCAAAGGTTCATTTGGGGTTAAAAAGGGGCCAATGTTAGCCCCARCCCTTGGTTCAAGGTAATCCTATATGACCATACCTTAGTATGCGGAGGAGCCAATGAATATTTTTGCGGGAGTTTTTTGGCATATGTATTATATATATTATATAACAAACCACCAACCAAACATATATGTTATGTAACAAGAATTGAACCCAAACCTTCACTATTATAGCGGGAGGTTCTAAACACTAAGACAATGCTCCATAATTAGTGAAGATTCTGCCAAAATTAGTAATTAATTTCCCTAAATTGTGGACGGGAGTTGGAGGTCGTGGCCTATTTAATGGGCACAGAGCCCGAGACTACACATAGTCCAAGGACAAATATCTCAATGTAATGCACACATCCCAAGGCATAGAATCCTAGATTGCACAAAGTTTTAGGTGCATKTATTTCAATACTGTAAGGACTATACGAAAGTATGTGCAAGTACAACTTAATTTTGTGTTGCATTGTAAAGCATGCCAAATGGTACCTTGACGGAATTTCAAGTGTTTTATATCAAAATTGCGTGATTTTTTGCAAGGATCATGAATATGAGATATGTTTTGTGATTTGAGGTCATGTGTAAAACTTTGTACTCAATTTTCCATTTATGAGTATTTAATGCATTGTTTTGCATGTGAAATAACGTAAAATTGAGCTAGTTTGGAAAGTGGTCGACTTTACAGTCAAAAGTTTCATAATTTCACAAGGATTTAAATTATGAATTCTTTTTTTGCATTTGAGTAGTGGGGTTTCAGAGAATCCTAAATATTGGATTATTTGGTCCATTTACATGGTATTTTTGGGTATTTTGGGATGAAGATAAGAAATTTAATTGTTTTGAAGGAACTTAAAGATGAAACCAAAATATGTTATCGACATTGTAATTTGAATTATTTTATGCCATCTCAATTCCAGATCAATATAATCTTCAGTTTTATGAGTTTTGGATAAAAAAACACATCATCAAAATTTTGCAATAACCTCAATAGATCCTAGAAATTATACAGAAACAAATTAGATACTCCATGTTATATTTTCAGCAATAATTGGTGTCTAGAGATTTTCGGATCAAGTGGTATCAGAGCTATTTTCTGGCGTGTTTTTCAAGTTGATGTGATGAGATCTAAAGATCAAATTGGTGAATATTTTTAAGGCTCTTTACAAGGAAACAAGATGAGTAAATTTCTTACGAAGATGAGACTCTAGAAGAATGTTAATCGACAAATCTAGAGAGAAAATTCTGAGTTGAGAATGCAAATGAAAGCTCTTGAGGAAGAGAAGCAAAGGCTGCAAGATTGACTATTATGCCATGAACATTTCTACATGACTATTTTTCATGATCTAGAGAGAAAGTTACAGATGGGACCATCAATCAATAAAGTTGGACAAGCAGAGAATGAGATAGTCTCTCTTGAACTATCCCCCTCCAAGGAAATGATTGAGAAAGAAGTCTCATCATATTCCCATCGATATGGAGAGTGCTCAAGAGAAACTGAAGAAAAGAGAACCTTAGATGAAGAAATATTACATAATAAATTGGCMTTAACTTCCAGTCCAAAGAAGGGTAACATGTGCAAGTCATCTCCAGGGAAAGATGTGCATGCTACAAGAGAAGGARTGAATACTTTTTMTACTGGTGAATGGTCTAGTTATCCATCTAATTCCCATGGAACTAGTAACCATGATGTGGAAAGTTATCCAAGAAGAAAGTCTGTGTCAGTAAATCCCTCTAGGCAAAAGGAGGAAGATCATTTCTCAAGTCAGGAGAAAAKGAGGAATGATAATAAGGGATTGTGGAACAAGACAATCTGGTCTTATTGTGGTAAAAGTGGACACCTTATTGAAAAGTGTTGGACACTTTACCCATACTTATGTCCAAAGAGGAACCTGAAGGATGTAAAGACACCTAAGAGAAGACAGACAACAACTACAAATGATGTCAATGGTCTTACTTAAAGACTTCAAAAATAATACTCCCTCATGGATGGTATTGGAAAAGTGATTTATGAATACATCAAAGAATGGTTCGTGGAAAGTGGCTCATCTCGCCACATGACCGAGATGATATCAATATTTTTGACTTTCTCAGAATTCAACAAAGATTTCTTTATGGGATCTGGAACCAATASCAGACAAGCAATAAAGGGGTATGGAAATGTAAGAGTCTAKCTTGAGTCAGGAGTATTTATGGGAATAGATAATATGTTRTATGTCCCAGACTTAAAGATAAACCTATTTTCAGTTGAAGCATTTTAGGATGATTGTTATGCAGTCACATTCCAGAATGGTCGAGTACTTGTGTATTCAATGGAAGCTACTCTAGACACGGAAATAGTACTTGGTATCTGCAAGGAGAGGTTATACAGGATACTGGGAAGACCGATAGTATGGTCTAATGGTTACTTCGATTCGACATCAGATTATGCATCATATTCAATTTCATATTCAACATCAACATCAGAGGCATTTTTAGAGGCCGGAAGTTGTGAGACTCCTCCCAATACATTGGGGAGAATGAGTCCATGAGTAAACCATCTTTAAAATTTTGTAAATATGTATATTTGTAAATATTATATGCATGTGTAATCTCCTGAAGTCTATTAGAAGGCTTGTAAGTAATCATTGTAAATTAGAAGAGTGAGAGGGACTCTCTAAATTTCTATATTTCCACCTTGTATGAGTGAGAGGAATTTTGTAAAGAGATTTTCTATATTGTCACCTTATATGTTGTAAAGAGTGAGAGTAATCTCGTTAGATATTTCTAGATAGTCTCCTTTACACTTTGTCATAGAGTGACAGGAATCTTGTTAAAGATATTTCCGGATAACCGCTTATACATATTGTTTTACAATGAGAGGAATATCATTATGAATATTTCAAATACTTTAGACAACAATATGGAAAAATGTATTGTCTTGTAATCAGCTAAAAGGCTACATATGGATCAAATTTTCTTAGACAACATTCTTGATTCTAAAGAACCGAAGGAAAAGAAACAGAAGAATGAAAGCAGTTGCAACATGTAGATCAGAAGTGGAAAGAGAATCAAGGTAATGAAAAAATTTGTAAGAGCTGGTAAAGGAGAAATAATCCTCTTTTAAGAGGCATATATAGTTGCATGCTATAAGCATCTTTAAATTATATGTCATGTTCAAATGTATACCTTGAACAAAAGAAACCAGGTACAGGTAATAACAATACAAGTAGAATTGTTTTCCCAGGGAAGGAGTGACAATGAAAAGAATATTCATTTAGGGACTTCTATAGATACATCAACAATACAAGAACATAGAGTTCAAATGGGCAAAATGCATAGATCAACATTCGACTTGGTTTCATATTGGTCGAGAAGGAGATGGGAGTGGATGTTGAAATACAAGATACATGTATAGCAAAGATTCAGTGAAAATGACTTTTGTTGTCAGGGAATATATAAGCCAAAGCCATAGCTATATATATCATATTAGCTACATTGCTAGAGGCTAGAGTCAGAGCTATATTCCAAAATAAGCCATAACCAGAGTTATTTATATCATATTAGCTACAGAGCTAGAGGTCAGAGTCAGATCTATATTCCAAAGAAGTAGATAGAAGTGCACTAATCTAGTACCTAAGATCGAAGACCCAAATTGAAGACTTATTCCAAAAGAATCAACAAGATGGAAGAGTGAAGAAGCTTCATCACTAATTTATTGATTATCTAGCATTTTAGTAAGATGGAAGAGTGAGTTAGAGTTATCATCACTAAGTTGTTGAATATCTATACTTTTGGAGGTCCAAAAGTTCTTCAGTGGGAAGGTCTGATCCAGGAGAATCTGAAATGCTCACAAAGGTCTAGGAGGATCTGGAATGCTCACAGAGGTCCCAGGGGGGTCCATAAATTCTCATAATTAAAGTATCTTAAATCATATAAAAAATGACATGATTTCATAGAGATCATCTTTAAATTTCAAATGGCACAAACGGTTCGTCAAACGAAGTTCGTATGAAATAGTTATGAGCCATCAAAGTTGGGTTAAGAACAAGAAAAATAGGGGTGACACATGGCATGGTGACGTTAGCAGTGACACATGTCTATACAAAAGCAAGTGATGTGGTAGATTCATCAACAAATGAGTTGGAATCCAAGTCCAGTTATTCGTCGACACTTGGAAACCCCTCATTGGTTAGCTAATGAGAAGTTACCATATGGAATCCCCTCAATGGACAGTAATGGTTTGGTTGTTTAAAATTTTTTGGACTCAATAGGAATCGACCTCATGACCTCYGTGAGCACCAAATCCTTCACATAGCCCTCCATACCAATACACCACACAATGCTTCTTAAACATGGTATGTCAGTTACATTATTTGTGTTAATTCAAAGGTTCRTTTGAGGTTAAAAAGGGGYCGAGGCTAGCCCCAACCCCTGGTTCAAGTTAATCCCATATGACTATACCTTAGTATCCGAAGGAGCCAAYGAATATTTTGGCTAGAGTTGTTTGGCATATGTATTATATATATTATATAACAAAACTATATAACAAACAACCAACCAAACATATATGCTATGTAACAAGAATCGAACCTAGACCTCCACTATTATAGAGGGAGTTTCTAACCGCTAATAAAAAACTTCATAATTATCGGATATTATGCCAAAATCAGTAATTAAGTTGCCTAAAATGTGGACAGGAGTTGGAGGTTGTAGCTTATTTAATGGACATGGAGCCTGAGACTACACACATTGCAAGGAAACAGATCCCAATGCACTGCATGCATCTATATGCACAGAGTTTGAGGTGCATGGATTTCAAGACTTTACGGACTGTAGGGAAGTATGTGCAAGTACAACTTAATTTTGTGTTGCACCGTAAAGTGTGCCAAATGGCACCTTAACGAAGTTTCAAGTGTTTTATATCAAAATTGCATGATTTTTCGCAAGGATCATGAATATTATGTCTGTTTTGTGATTTGAGGTCATTTTAAAAAAATTGTACTCAATTTTCCATTTATGAGTACTTAATGCATTGTTTTGCATGCCAAAGAGCGTAAAATTGATCTAGTTTGGAAAGTGGTCGACTTTAAAATCAAAAGTTTCATAATTTTGCAAGGATTTCAATTATGAACTCTATTTTTTCATTTGAGTAGCATATTTTCAGACAATCCTCAACATTGACTTATTTGGTCCATTTACATGGTATTTTTGGGTATTTTGGGATGAAGATAAGATATTGAATTGTTTTGAAAGGAACTTAAACATGAAACCAAAATATGTTATCGACATTGTAATTTGAGTTCTTTTATGTCATCTCATTTCCACTTCAAGATAATCTTCAATTTTATGAGTTTTGAATAAAAAATACATCATCAAAATTTTACAATCACGTCAATAGATCCTAGAAATTATACGAAAACAAGTTAGATACTGCATGTGTATATTTTTTGCATTGAGTGGTGTCTAAGTATTTTCGGATCATGCTCTAACATAGAAAAATGTCATATGGTGGCCTAGATACAAAATGGAAGTAATTGGTCACTCATTGACTACTTTCACCCTCGCCACCCTTAGRAGCATCCTGAAAATTGATATTTCTTCTCTTGTTCAAATAAGCACCTCGAGTGGTTTTGCGCCTGGGAATGGTTCTTYGCTCCAGAGATTGGAAAAAGAAACAACATTCTTATAAGTTTTTTTCCACAATSTATTAAAATACATACAAAATKATACTTTGTAATTCAACTTAAGATACCTCTCCATAGATGATACTAACAATCGCGAGGGTGTTACCCTCCTCAACAACCGTAATCTCTCAAGGATTACACCMTGCATCAGTTATAAGGATCAAATCATGAAATTTAAAAAAGTATGCATGAAATAAATTCCATTCATGATACATAAAAATTGATCATCAACACATTATCTCACCGTGAATAAATCTAGAAATAATGGAGAGTTGTTGGTAGGTGGAGTGTTTGGMTATATAAACTGATTCGAGGAAACATCTACTATGGTAGCCTCGCTGGATGGCACATATGGAAATGGTGGTGGGGGTGGGTGGCGTATGRGGGCATCCATTATGGATGGATGCTATGGAATATGTAACACCCCGGGTTTTGAGCCCCGTATTAAACAATGTATTTTGTTAACCCATGAAAGGCCAAAGTGCCAAAACAATTGAAAGAGGCCAGTGTGCCTAGGAAATGTAATGTTTTGATCATTATTAATAATAAATACATACTTGGGTGGTAGAAAGACAAGGAAAAGAGTTATAGGGGGATATGATTCCACAAGAGAGGGGGATTGAGGGGCTTAGTATCTATTTTATATTTTATTTACCCATTTATGTTTTAAGGGAGAATAACAGTTACATGAGCTTCTTGGGGGGAAGGCCAAGTGGTTCCTTAATTCCAAGAATTACATAAACCCATCTTTGGTTTGTGGTGGGGGTTTCTTATTCTTCACTCCTTCACTCATTGTTCATTGTTCACACCTTTCACCCTATTCTCCCTCCATTCACTCTCTCACCCACTCGTCTTTCCTCATTGGCATTTGGATTGGGAAGGGAAAATGGATTGTTGAAGAGGAGCCATGGTTTTGTTGGTTGCAGAGAATGCTGGTGTATTTCAACCATGAATTAAGGCCTGTATGTCTGAGATGATTTGGCATGTGTTCATATTTTCTCATAGCTGTGAATCCTTAGAGTCCCAGCATGGAGATTCTTGATCATATGCACTAGATCCCTAGAAGGATATGGACATCCTAAGGGTCTGCGTGACAGAGAAGGGGGTCCATTCTCTTGGGTTGTGCAGGTTGGGTAGAAGAGAGATGGTCTACCTTGGATTGTTGTGGGTGCTAAGAAGCCTATGAGAGATTTAGTGTTGACTGGCTCGGGAAGCCTAGTGTCACTCTAGAACCATCCTTGTGGATTCATATCCCTCGCTCAGGGGTGACATTATTGTTGATACTTGGAACAACAATTTCTACAGTTGGTGATTCATTTCATTAAATATAAGTACTCTGTGTTATGGTTTTATTTACTTGTGTATTTATTCCACTATGTATTTATTTATCTATGAATTTCATATCCACAGTATGCATTCTTATTGGTTATTGCTGTGTACGACATATGGTTCATTTCTTTTATGTTTTAGCATGAATCTTGATCTATGCATGTGGATACTTCATGCATATTTATTAGTTAAAAGCTATATAATAAGTCAAAATTAGTTTAGAAGTGGGCTGGAAGTGGCGTAGCCTGACCTAGGGGTGGCTGGGTACATTATAGATTGGTATCATAGCTTCAAGTTGAAACACCGGACCAATATGGGCCAAAACTGTTGGATAGGGTATTGTGGTTAAGAATGATTATGTCCTTAAAACCTTAAATATAAGGAGATATTGCATTGTAGAGATCRCGCAGAAGCTAGAGTGTCATACAGACRAAGATCCTTGTAAAGGATCATAGAATTTTGACCATTCCCTTTTGAATTTGGGAGTGATCACCATTGTGGAATAAAGGAGTTATGGATYGTTAGATTGAAATACAGGTGAACGAGGACCATCAGATAAAGGTGAAACCAAAGGATGGGATAGATTAAGTCACAACTGTCAGATCGAACTTGTCGTTCATAAGACATTGATCGAAGCTGAGAAGGAGATGGAAAACTATGGAACCTTGCCACTTCGACAATTTTTGGGAGACAGGGAATAAGCATGAAAAAAGGTCGAAGTCGCGAAGTCATGTCGATCGTCCGATAGGATAGGAGGCTTGGGTGAAATCTCAGTCGTTAGTCAAGAATCCTTTGATGTTGAATACTTCGGTAAGTTGAACTCTGGGAGAATTGAACCCTTTAGAACTACTATAACCCAGAGTCCAGAGTGTCGAAGTCCCGAAGTCCCATGGACCATTAGATCGAGGGAAGGAATTCGAGAGTAATGTTGATCATCAGATATAGCATTGGTGGAAGGATAGTGAAGTTTCAGAGCTTCAAAAATTTGCCACTCTGGAGATCACTAAAGAATGGGAAAAGACCTGAAGTGTTG